>PVKM010001459.1:31304-77611 GCA_004027735.1 Carollia perspicillata
TTTTAACAAACTCAGGTCGGGGTTTGGGATCCGTGACCTCTGGGGTCCTTCATGTCCCTCCCACGTATGTGCTATGGACCACGTGTGCTGTGACACACGTGATGTACGAACCCTCTAATTTCAAATCCTCGGTAACTTACCTATGAACATACTGTCCTTAGCTTATATAATATTTTTTGGTTTTGGGGTGTTTTTTTTTTTTTTGGCTTAGATGTAAGGCTAATGCCAAATTTCTTAATTAAGAAACCAGGCATTTAACTTAAGTGCCATTGAGAACATACCCAAAACATAAATTTAAGTATGTCATTTTATGTATTTGTTTCCTCATTTACTCAAAAACAGGCATGAGCCCCTCTCAGAGGAGTGAGGGCTGGTATCAGCTTGGGCCACTCCCCCTGCACCCCCCGGGCATGGATAACTCAGGAGTGTCAGAGGAAGGAAGGGAAGGAGGTGAGGGCTCTAGGGCACCTCGCCCACAACTGGGGAGCTGGGGACACCGCCTCCAGAAAGTGGCCTCTATTACCAGTTCACTTTGTAATGACTGGCAAAGACAAAAGTTAATAAGCTTTTTGGGAGATGACCAAAGAGCAGGATGTCATTTAACTTCACCTTATGAAAAAACAAAAACAAAAACAAACAAAAAAAAAACAAAAAGAAATTCCAAACCACGATCCTTCAAACACTTGGGAAGGTGAGACTTGATTACGTCTATGAATGAAGGGTACCCCTTATAGAAAAATCACTCAGTAGACAAAGCCTTGACATCTACATCCTTAATACTTTTATGTTCAAGGCCATGGCCCATTTGGACCACTCAGCACTTGCTCTCCCAGCTTGTGCAGACGCAGGGTGCTGGACTCAACATACTGAAGAGTCAAGAAAGGGGTATTTGGGAAAGCCCAGCACACTCAGAGAGTGCCTTAAATCAGCCACCTGCTCCACGTACCTTCTAAGGAGCTTCCCAGATACCCTCAGTCTTCCAGTGAGCGTGCAAAGCACGTGAGTGCCGCCATCCTGACCTGTGGCTGCTGAGGCGAACGCACAGTCTAAGGAAAAGTGACAGGGCACACCATCCGCCCAGGAAGATGCGTTTGGCAGTAGCCTGAGGACCCGGCGACCTTCTCTGCATAATTCAGCTGTGGGAATTGGGAAGCCTGAGGCTTCCTTGAGGCAAAGACCCTAATTTTGGATCTGGGTGGGTCCATACTGTTAGAAGAGGAACAAATCTTGCGTCGGCTGAAAATGTGGCAAATCTTGCCATTTATTTTAGAGCTTGCAATCTGGAGGTTTTCTCTTTTTAAAACATAGAAAACTTCCCGAATACTTTGCTCATGTCTTTGCGGAACTAAGAATACATTAACCATTCAATTTGAGTCCTAGCTCCAAGGCTAACTTCCTAAACCGTGTCCATAAAGGTACTGGTGAATGATTTAATTACTTATCATATGAACACATATATATTTTTTCCAATAATCCAAAAGCTATGCTTATAACAGAACAAGGTGGCAGTGCCAATAAACTGAAAGCCCAGAGAATAATCCCACAGTATTTTCACGGCAGGCCAATACGTCCCATCAGATGACAAGTCACCATTGGCCCGCAAGGCCACAAGGAAAGGCTGGGCTGACGATCACGGCACACAAACAAGGAGCAGCCTACGTACGCGCACCGGAAGTCTTTCCAAATCCATTCAAAGTGAAAGAGGAAAAAAAACCAAGGATGTGTATTTGGGGGAAAAAAAGAGAGAGAGGAAAAAAGGAGCTTTCATAGTGACAGATAAAGAAGTCTGGCTTTTATTTTGCATATTGACTCAGGGTGTCCTTGATTAAAACAAACTGCCGTATTTTAATGTGCCAAAAATCTGTTCTTCTCCTTGCCCTCGCTCCCCACCTCTCTGGAAAGAAACACGGAAAAGCTTTCTCCCTGTTCCTCACGGCAGGTTAATGGCACCTGTGTTCTGATTTATTGCACAAGCTGCTGTCCCTGGCCCCGTGGTACGTTGGGATATCAGCCTGGAAGGTGACACAGCAGGAGTGACCTTTCACTAATCACCGCACCTCAGTTACTACTGACACAGCTCATTAGAAACAGAAACCCTTCATGAGCCGGCTTTCAACACAGCCGCACTTTGATTTTCTTGAGAACAAAGATTATACTTTTGCATAAAAGCGTCTGATGCCCAATTCTGTCAACTGGGGTACGAAAGTGAAAAAGGCACCCTGGTAATTGTCTGTGGATATCAGGGGACTGCGAACTGTAGCAAAGATAGGCCTGCAATCTTGGCTTTCATTATGGAGGTCAGATCATTTTTATTGACTGACTGTTATTAAAATTTTAGAAGGATGTTAATCATTCTGGCTGCCCTGGATATAAGAATCTTGCTGGAAATTCCCCAGTAGCCAATCCCATTTTTGAAAATAAGAAAATGAGTATACTATGCAGGAATTCTCCATCCCTCCATGTTGTAAATGTTGGTAATGCCAGGGGTAGGAGAGCTACCTTCCAACAGCTATTCTAATTTTAACACCTGAACCAGAAAGAGAAGAGCAGTGGCAATTGCTCTCTGTTCCCCCTTTTTCCCTGCTGCTTTTCTTTGCCCTCTGAACCCCCTCAAATTCAGACAACAGTACCTGTCAAAAGGAAAGGCAGGGCTTGTAACTTACCAGCCATTTGCTGAATGCCACTGAATGCACCCAGGTTGCTGGAGGAGGTGGCCTGCTGCAGGAGCTGCAAAGGAAGGGAGAAGTGTGCCGTCAGCACAATGTGGAGAGTGGGGCAAAGTAACCTCCACGTTAAACGGGGGACACGTCTTGTTTCCTTTACATTTGTAGAGCTGGCTGCCGCTGTCTCTTAATGGACTGAAGGTTCCCAGAGTTGGGGCTGTAAATCCATAGTAATGTCTAATCTCTATTACGAAACACAGACACTGCGGAAACTCAATAACACTGCTGCCTTAAAGCATTTAATCAATTCACTCTTTTTAACAACCAGGTGTTACGTCTATTGAAACCAACATGGCATGACTAATGCTATCTCCCTGTAGTCTGGTAGTTACTGTAGCTCATCTCCGTCAGTCGAGTTCCATCTCTTCTACTTGCTTTCATAGCCGTTTCCTTTACCCCGGATTAGACGGGCCAACAGAGAAACCATGATAACTGCAGACATCAGTGCATCTATTCGCAGCCACGGCTACATGACCGAGACGGTGCTCACCCATTTTAAGATGGTCTTCACTGGCAGAGGGAAACATCCTCTTTGTCAAAACTTAGAAGTATGTGGTGTGATGCTGTACTATGCATTATAAATATGTCAGCACCTTTTTAAAAGTTAACATATCTGTGACAAGGTGTCTGCATTTCTCCCTAGAGATCTCGAAACCACATTTTCCACCACAGTGGCTACCACACAGTAAAGGCAGGTGGTTACTGCCCTAAAATGCTCCTATATTTGCCCCATTGGCGTGAATTATAGGTTAACACTCAGGTGCTATATTAAGTGTTTGACTTGATTTATTGAGTATCTTCTTTCTATTAAGGTTGATCAATAGAGTTTGTATAGAAACAAGCATATAGTTACCTCCTCTACTCAAATGTACATAAACACCAACAAGCACAGATTCATTCCAAATTGATTACTGAAAACTGCCATGTGCTTTGGAGGAAAAGACAGATTCATTATTAAAAAAAAAAAAACTTTCAGAATTTATGTGGAGCTCTGAGAAACACAATGTAGAGGACCACCATTCCTCTGGGTAAGTGAAGGGCTCTTCGGTTGACTAAGAAAAAAATACTCTATGATAAACATGACTCAAAAATAGGGGTGCGTCGACTGACTTGGAAGTGCCACGCAGAGTGCAGTACCAGTGGCTAATTACACCAAAGACGTGGTGACAGTGACGTTAGGGGATTAACACGAACAGGCACAGAAAAACGTCTCTGATGTCCACCCGCCCCCTCGGCCCAACGCTGGAATACGGGGGGCGAGGGGGGGCGACAAAAGTCGGCGTACAGTGGTGAGTGCACGAAACTGAGTTTGTTTTTGTGTCATTATCTAATTATTATATCTATTTGTGTTATTTTTCCTTATTGTTTTTGTATCCTTACTTACGATTTATCTTTTAGGTAATGATGGCTGGTAATTTAACGTAGTTTTGCCCACACTTGTATATTACCCAGATGCCACAGAGAGAAAGAAACAGACAGACACACACGTCACACAAGGAAAGAGGGAGGAGCCAGCGGTTACCCATTCTGATGAAAAATCCCTTCTTTTGATTTGATGACTTGGGTTTCCCATTCTTTTGTGATTGTGACCCCTTACTCCCTCCTCCTATTAGATATTTTTAAAAAATTACAGTAAGAGTAAATAAGCTTTGCAGATATTTTGAGGAGCTAAATCCTGCTGACGTAAGTAGACCGGAACGTCACGAAACCATCACTGAGGGCTCCTCCCACCACAACCCCTTCTCTGGCCAGCCCGAGTCAGGACCCGCCCACGAACACAGGCCGGGGGCCCCTTAAAGGCCAGGGGCCCTCACAGAAGTGATCTTTCAATTCAAGGTAGGAGAAAACACAGTAAAGCGTGTATAGAAATGTGTTTTGTGAGTGCGGATGAGGCTAATTTTCTTTCAGAGTACAGAAATCTTTTGCATTTGCGACCACAGAAATACGGCCAGAGATTCTGGGACGCTGTGGGGCCCGGGATACGCGCCGCAGAGCAGGGCCAGGCTCACGCGTCTGGGCTTTGGGAAACGGTGGGCGGGAAGCTGGATTCTCAGAAACCGTGAAAAGGAAAGGTGAGCTTGACTTCAGTCTCTGATAAAAATTCTTATATACACTATTAAACATGGTCTGTGAACATCTGAAAAGCACCAGTTTGTGAAAATTAAGTTGGACTCATATTTTTTCCATATAATTTCTAGACTGACAGACCAAGAAAAAGACACGGCAGAGCAAACAGACTTTCAGCAAGACACTGGCAAATGCTCCCATGGTGTCTCTGTGGGTCAGGTGGAGAAAGGGCGTGGAAGTGACGGTAATTTGGTCAATGGTTTTAGTGAGGGCGCAGACGAAGACAGGAGAAGCACGCTCCTCATTTATTAGCCAAGCGTGTGTCAAGTAGCTATTACATGCAGGGCCCCAGCAGGCAAAAAAGGATCAGGAGACATGTCTGTTCTCCGAGAGGCAGCCTGGCCACATGGAGAGGACACAGTGGGCTGTGTCCCGCTGGACTGCCTGCGGTGTGACTTCAGGTCCAGCGAGGGAACCTTTCTGAATCTCCCTTTTCTCACCGGTACAGGTGAGCGGGCCAACTTCTCAAAACCACAGGGAGGACTATTTTGCCGAACAGGACAGGTTCTGAGACAAAGTAAGTCCAGTGGATAATCCAGTCCCGGGAGGGGCGGCATCAGGACACAGACACACAAACACACACACACACGCGCCGGCAGAGGCTGGGACGAAGGCCCCACCGCACCATATGAAATTTTATTAACAAACTGGAGTCCAGCATTTAGGTTTCAAATAGCAAAAAGGGGCACAGTGGCATGGTTTGTCAGGAGTTCAAGGAAAGATAAACGAAAACTCGGAGGTGTACTGGCTGCCTTCGGTGTAGCCTGCGGCACAGTTGCTGCAAATGCCACTCTGAGGCTGCACTGCGAGACTTCTGAGTCTGCACTAGGGCGGTGCACTGCTTGGTGCTGCCGAGGTCTCACAGAGGGAACTGTCTTACGTCCAGGTGACTGTCTGTTGATAAAGACACTGACGGAGTGAAGTACAACAGGTGGCTCCAGGAAAAATCGAGAAACCAGAAAGTTTAGAGACGATGAAATGTGAGGGATGACTGAAAGAACTGGGTCTATGTGGCCTGAAATCAGGTCTAAATTTTTGGTATCCAATAGATAAAGAAATATTTCACCTAGTCGACAGAGTTTCACGGGAAGACCCAGGATCACTGAAGGAGAGCTCCATGCGGATTTCATCTGAGGTCCTGACGTGGAACGGACTGGCCTCTGAGGCAGAGAGCCCTCTGACCACACTGCCTCAACCCCCTCAAATAACCGCCTGTTGAGAAATTTAGCCTTGGGGGACTCTGCTCAGCCTATGTCGGGCAGGGATTAAATTAGTCATGTGCTATGCTAACCCACTTAGCTTGAAAAAGTATTTCGCATCAGTACTGATTTCAATAGTTTCCTGAGACTCAAAATGCCCCCTAAGTGAATTCTTTGGCACACCTGGGGGACAGGTGGGTTGTAAGGGTTGCAGTGGGTACGCTCCCCTCTCCAGGGGACCTCGCACTGACCAGCCTGCAGCACTTACCGCCAGGTACTGCGGGGTGAGTCCGCCCAGACCCGTCAGGTTCCCCCAGGTGGCAGTGTTGAGCTGTTGCATCTGCTGTGCGAGCTGCTGTTGGAGGCGTCTTTGCTCTTTGTCCTTCTGAGTGTCGGCGAACTTCACCACAATAGGTGAAGAGCAGCCCTGTGGTCAGACACAGCGGAAAGTGAAGAGGGGGTTACAGCCTGGTCGAATCCGCTCATGAAACTCAGCACTGGAGCTAGCTTTCTGAACTATCTTGGAGCATCATGGAAGGGTCTGGAATGGTTTTAAAAAGGTGTGATATTCCTTCTTCTTCTCTGAACTGTAACACCAACAGCAATCTCCAGATACTGCCATTGGCTTCTTTGGGGATCTGGTGGTCGGTGGAGCCAAGTTTTCTTGTTCTCTTTATTAAACTGCCTCTCCTTCCCTCCTTCTTCATGTGTCTTCCTTCAACCTTCTGAGGACCTCCTCAGAGACGAGAGGCCTCATCAGTGTTCTTTAACTAAGCTTCATGGTTTACCTGAGAGCAAGGCCTGTTCTGGGTGTCTGCCTCTTCCCACATGTGAACAGGGGACCAGCTTGAGGGCGGGAGTTGTGATGGGAATAAAAACATCTCTCATTCATTTGTTTTTTCACTCTCCCCAATTTTCATTTATGTATTTTTAAACTGGAACTGTGGGGATCATATTGATCCAGCGACATCATCAGGAGAAGTGGATGTGTTTTTAGAAACACAGATGAATGAAGGAGATATTCACAGAACATAAGCAATGACCAATGTAATTGTTCCCATATTTTCAGAAAGATCTCTCTTCCTTCCGTACCGTATCTACATTATCCACAGTCCCAGAGCTACTGTGAACCAAAAAAAAAGGTACAGTTTAATCAAAGGAGATATAGCACACACGGCAGAGGGAGAAGTCTCCTTGACTTCTTCTTCTAACAAACCTCAGCCTTCTAGGTGCTTCTTTCAGGTTTCCTTTCCTTCAAAAGGAAAGGAGTAGGGGTGGTGAGGAACGGCCAAGGGCTATATAACAGGGCGAACTCATGTTTGATACAGACGAAACCATCAGGGAACAGAAGGGCCTAAGCCCGCAAGGCCTGGAGAGGCCTCCCCGTGGAAGCGCCTTTCCAACACCGGCACCGGTGAGCGCTCGGCAGAGACAACTATTTGTCCCTCCCTGTCCCTTCTCCTTCGTAAGTGTAGCTTGCCTTCACTTTTCACCACAATTAAAGCTGCTAAGATTTTGCTGAGGTAAAAAGAAGTAATTCTACCCGAGTGATTAAAAAAAAAACTTTTATTGAAACTCAGCACGATAATAGACCTCTCTCACTCCTCTCAGAAATTTTATATTCCTATTTAAATGAGCTTTTCCTTTCTCATCCCTTTGGGTCACTTTTCTTTCTCCTAGAAAACAAACTTGCATTTCTTTATCACCTTGGGTAGTTACTGGGGAGGCAGCTATGAAGATGTGAGGCTATCATGTCTGTTGTTACCAAAAAATGTGAAAGAATGAGGTGACTTTGTTGAGTTCCCAGCGTGTCGGTCTTCAGCTCTGGTAGCCAGAGTCACAGTGCAGAATGTTAAATGTCAGAAAATTGCACAAAAGTGGTATTTCCACCATTAAAAAAAAAAAAAGCTATGCTTCATTTTTCTTCATCTGCTCCGTATTTCAGCACTTCATTCTTTAAAGAGGGCAAAATACTCTGAAGAGGAAAATTATATAGAGAAAGGGTTTTGCATGGAAAAGGGTTATTATGGCTGTACCAAACTGTTCCATAACAAATGACAGCATCTCCTCCTAACAGTACACTTACTGTTGTTTTTCTTCTTCCTTAAATATGAAAAGATGATATAAAAGCAGAAAATCAGGCCAATGATTATAGCTCAAATACTACTTGTTTAAACCATGAAACGGAAAAATGGGATAGGAATAGATTGGAGGAAAATAGAAAAATAACAGGTACAATATTATAAATTAATTATTTTAGAAAATGTGTTCTTTTAAACTTTGACATTCACATCATTTTCAATTCGAATCTCTTAGATAATACATCTTGATTAAAGATGTGAGCCAGAGTCCTGAAAATAATGTAATTCGTTAAAAAAACATATTTCAGTTGTACCACTATAATGTAACTGCATAATGTATCATTTTCCATTCAAATGTCAATATTTTTGAATTAAACAAGACATTTAAGTGTCTGAGGGCCCCATTCTTTAAGCATGGATGTCCAGACTTCAAACACGTGCACCAAATTTGATTTTTATAGTAGGCGTTAATAACCAAGGATCAAGGACTTCTTAAGACTCAGTATGTATGCCCCATTCTGAATAGCAGCACCCCCCCCCCCCCGAGAGCCTAGCGTCCCTAGGGTCGGGCTCACACCCCGTCTGCTTTCTGTCCTGCAGTGCCCATCTGTGCTGACAGGGGGACCCAGCCCCGCGCTAGCACTCTGTGGCTCTGGGGGTGGGGAGGGGGCTCTGAGCGCAGAGGCTGCAGTGGCAATGTCTCTAACAGCTGAAAGAATTTTGACTAAAAAAATTATCTAAGATGAGACCAATTCAGGTACAAATCACTCAGTTATGGAAAATAAAAATAATTAAGGATGAAACACATACATGGAAGATAATAAATACAGGTAAAGACTTTCTTTTTCCTAACGGCACCTCTGTGTTAATCTCCACCCTGAAATGGAGCTGGAAATCAGACTGACCCACAGTAACGGAGCAGCCCAGGTGAAGAGAAAGGAGGGACAAAGACTGCCACCCAGGTGACTGCATGTTGTACAAGACTGGCTTCCTAGGTACTGCACATCCTGCTAATTATCTCCTATCATGGCCGGATTTTCACCTGAGCTTGCCTTCAGGTGGGGGGATGGGAGTATCTTAAAAATGCATTGCACTGAAAGGAAAACACAGTGATTATATAAGATATGTTAAGAATATCAAAGTCAAAATGAAGTTTGAAAAAGACAATAGGCTTTGCAATGCTGATATCAAAACTCAGAAAAGTACAATAAACATTTAGTGACAAGGCCATGCACACTCATTCCCCCCTTCCCACCCACCTTTTGGCTCACCATAAAAAAGGTGCCCACAAAACATGACGCATAATGAGCACTTAGCTCCCAGCATGCTTTGGGAGATGCAGCATTGCAAAAAACAAACAAAACAAACAAATAAAAAATAAACCCCCCCAAAAATGGAGGCCAAAAAAGAAGCTCAGTCAATAAAGAAATTTTTGCAGATTAAATAAAATTGAAATTTTTTTCCCCAAAGATGAAAAATATAACTTCAGATAAAGCCACGAGGCCACCTGTGGAAAAGATCACCCATACACAAAGATACAGTGTACATAATACAGCAGCACATGCACTCCCAAATGATTCTATCAGACAATACAGAATAAGTAACAGCATATCACTCTTGGAATGCTTTTGTGCAAAATTCTGAAAGGCCATGACCCAAATCACAGACTAAAAGTATAGAGCCATCTATCTTGCACTGGTGGGTGAAGACCCATGCCAACGTATTTATCGTCCCTGAAATCTGCTATGGCTCATTAGGAGACCAAATTTGAGCCTTTATGTTTCCGGGTTATTGTTCTTTTTAGTAAGCAGACAAATCTAATTTTTCAAGGGACTCTCATCCAAGAGTATTGTTACTGTTTAAATGAAGTGGGAGAAACGGTTAATTTCTCCAACGCTCTTGATGCAAAAACACAATTCTGTTTGACTAAAGAAAACTTGATCCCACATTAAGAAGCAAAAAGAGCCCTGTGAGCACAGGGCAAATTGCAATTTGGAGTGGGGGTTGCCCATATTTAATCCACACTAACCCTGGGCTGAGGAGTGGAAGTGACCCTTTAGGTACAAAATATTACTTGGCTTAAACTGCATCATGACCTTACATGGCAGACCCTTGGCCACTGTAATAAAAGGCTCAAGAAATAATAGAGAGCAGGTGGAAGGCTTTCCTAAATCCATTTCAAGTCATTAGGGGAAAGAGAGAGAGAGAGAGGGAGAGAGAGAGGGAGGGAGAGGGAGGGAGGGGAGGAGAGGAGAGAGGATGAGTATGAATGAATGGAGAAAGAGGGTGAGAGCTCAAATCTGTGATTGTCATGTGAACGATGCACACAGGAGAGAACTGCGTTACCATCCCCATCATTTGCACAAAGAAAACAAAGAAAGGGCAGATGATACAGTACCTCCATGGTCTGAGACTGGTGCATGGCTTTGATTGCATTCTGTGCCATTGCCCTTGTAGAAAATGTGACAAACGCACAGCCTGTGGGAAACAAGGGGACAGGGAGCAGGAAAGACAAAAAACAACAAGACAAAAGGGTTGGACGCTTGTTAAACCAACACGGTCTACGAGAACTGCCACAGGACGACACTGTTCTCAGTAGTACATAAAAATAAACAACTTCTCCCTTTGGTTGTATTGTATTTTGCTTTTTACTCACAGTGCTGACTTGCTAATCTGACCAAAGTAGAAAGATCTGCTGATTGATTAGTTTATTATTTTTTTTTAATGGAGACGAGGAGAAGGAAGTTGGGTACTCTTTCTGGCCATGGGTTTGAAATGAGCAAGATCTAGTTTACATTTTCTAAAATAAAAAAATTGTTATTTTACATTTTCTGCCTGGCTGATTCTCTCTACTTAGGGCATAAACATATTAGGGCTCTGGATTTCAAATTTTAGTATTGATTTTTAAGCAGCAAGTAATAAAATCCTCCAAGGGCAAATGAGCATAAAATTCCAAGAGCTCAAAATGTCAGCAAATAAATATATCTAATCTCTTCTGGGTAGTTAAAAAGTATACGTGTATAAATATACATTGATGACATTCAAATGTAAACCAATATACCAAATCCTGCACAACCAGTACTTATTAATTATGAACAAAAACAAATGCTATATTATTCTGAGGAGACTCAACACTGCATATAAAGCAAAAATTTTAAATTTGCAATAGATTTTTTTATCTGTGTAGAATCTTTATGACTTTTGGAAGTTGTGAGTTTCTGATACGTACCAGCGATTTGACCTCAAGTCTAACATTCACGAGACAATGTACATTATTTCTCCAAATGTCTCCTGTGAGACCCATTGCACAGCCCATGGTTATGTTTTTCTCGTCCTGAAAAATAACTAGACTCTCCAGTGCCTGTCCCTGCGCCTCGCAGCTGCACTGGCCACCGTGCAGGTCACTGCTGCAGCTACACAGCTCACTGCCCTTTTCACTAATAAAAACACCGCCTTTTGAAATTCACATTTTATTCATCGTGCACCCTTGGGCTTCTTAGAGAAAAAGACTGTGAAATTAATGCAGATTCAGGCTGATTTTTATAATAAAACCACAGCACACTAAAAGCTGAGCTGAAGCAACGCAGACTTATTTCACTTAGGATCTCTAATGACTTTAAAAGTGCATTGATTTTCAGCTTGTTTAGCCTTGCACAGTTTGAACTTAGGTATCAGAGAATAATTTAGTGTTCCACTCAATTTACTCAAAACATTATTATTATTACTACTTAAAAGATTTCCAAATGAAGCAGATCTAAACACTGAGAGGCTGAAAAGCCTGTTGTCATCTCGGAGTGAAGGCAAGAGAGTGGAGTTCTGGCATCAACACGGCGAGATGGTTGTCCTTATTGCCAGGACACCCAACAGAGTGTTCTACATCTAAACAACCAGTGGATGGTTGCACAAATGCATAAATCCATTTGCAAGCCCTAAACCCTATTTTCCTCTTTTGTTCTACACGTGTACCTGGTGAGATTATCAAGTCAATACTGTACTAGCACCTTTTAACCAAACCACAATGCCTGCCCATTAACCCAAAAGCACAACAACATCCAGTCATAAAATAAGTCAATGCATTTTTTGGCATTATGCTACAATTTTTAACACATAGAACTCTCAGTGCATGGGCGATTGATCTTGCATTCACCTCCCAGTAAAGCTGGCCTTCTGAGGCCTGAAGTGCAGCTCGCTAGGAATGCTTAGCTGGGCAGAGAGTTCTCTGACGTCAGAGCAGCTGGTGAAGCTTTTACTTAAAGACACTGGCTGCAGGTTTTGTCATCAATAAAAGCAATTTGGCAACCCACACTAAGGCACCTAGATGACGCGTGTAATGAGTGTGAGACGGGTGACAGGACCTCTACTGGCTTCCGCATGGACACTCAGCTCTACGGTGAAATGACGGTGTCCCAGATTTACCATCCATTTTAAAGGAATATCTCTTCGAAAACATTGTCATTATCACATATGTTACTGAAAGAGGAAATAACACCAAGAGATTCTTCTTTTCCCGTTTCTTGTCTTGAGAGCACAATGGAGGCAAAAGCAAATGCTCTAGTGGAGATATATTTGAAACCACGCGCAGCCGGGACTGACTGCTTTTTACAGTCAAAAGAACTGTTTCATTCACTTCATTTGCTCTTATTATCCAGGAACATGTGCCAAACTGACAGCTTCCAAATGGAGGTTAGGAAGGCATTAAAAAACAAAATGTCAACAACAATCAATAAGGCACAATTTACACATTTACCACAATTTCGGAACAAGCGGGACTTTTGTAAGTAACTTAGAGAGAGGTATATAGTAATTAACAGGTCTAAAAAGAAGAGTATTAGCGACAGAACAATGAAATTATACCTCTATAAACTCAACCCATTGCCCTTTTTGGGATGAAACCTGCAATTACAGCTGCACTGACACTCCAATTACACGATCCTCGTCCCAGCCCGAAATCAGTGATCTGCCCGCTCTGACGCCTTCTCCAACCTTTTCACTCTACTGGCAGTCCTGCAGTAAGGGAGACGTCGTCTCCTCCGTGGCTCTGTCAAGTTCTGTGCTGTGCGCTGTGTTCGGTTACTTCGGAGAGAAAACTACTGTGTCATTTAGGAAGTGAGAGTGCCTGTTGAAAAATGTCGCTCTCCAGGCTCCTCTGGATGCAGCTAAGCGGCTTCAGAACCGAATGTTTCGTGGATTGGTGGCTTTTTAACCTGTGTAATTTCTCTACAACAACAGGTCATGGTAGTGCTATGGTTGGCTTTCAATTGTCTTTCCACACCGCTGACAACACTGAGGTGGCTACTTAGGGTTAGACCTCAAACCTGTGCTCCTGCCACCAACAGTGGCTGCTGGCTCCTGCAAGTTGACCAGATGAATGACTGTCCATGGACAGAAATAACTTAGGTCACAATTATCCCCTTTTCTACTAAAAATGAGCTTCTGGGTGCCGTAGGGGGCGAGGGGTCACAGGGTCTTGACAGGACAACCACCCTGATCTTGAAGGGTCTTCTCCTTAACTTTTCTAGCCTGTTGTGTGTGCTGTCTCGGCAGCCAGTTCTCAGGCTACTGACTAAAACACAGGAGAAAGTAGATTTGGGAGAAAAGATACAAGTACCCCAACAATGAAGCTACATTTTTGGGGGAGCAGATAGGTTAGAGAAGATAGTCTGTATGTTACCATCTTAAGGGCTCCAAAAGCATAATAGCCAAAAAAAAAAAAAGAAGAAGAAGAAGAAGAAGAAGAAGAAGAAGAAGAAGAAAAATCTTCATCTGTGGAAAACCTTGCAATCATTTATTGTCTCCATTTTTGGAAAGTGAGAGATTGCTAGTAGAAATGAAAGGAGTTTAATTCCTTTTATTTCAGCGAGGATGCCTTCTTGCTGCTAAAACAGATAAATGATTGACTGGGGAAAGGTTTCTCAAAGTAATTTCCTCCTACAGACAGGATCTACGCAAAGCACAGGCCCTGTCACAGAGAAGATTTTGGAACACATCTATTACACTTGTCATCGCAATTGAAAGGATAGCTTAACTCAGGTGTGCTACCTTTTCTCTGGGCTGCAAGAGGATTTTTAGAGAACTAGATGAATTCTTGCTCTGTACACACACAAAAAAAAACACAGGCACTTCAGAGAGCATGTACAATGCCTGGGCCTCTTTTGTGCTACTTCTCTGAAGAAGGCGCAGCAGCCTGCTGTATTTCAACTGGAAGAAGTGTAATTTAAAATAACGTGTGTAGCATGAAGGAGATTTCCACCTATGCAAAACTTGTTTATAAATTCTCATTCTGCCAAGAAAAGATCACAATGCAGCCAATTTTCCTCGCTGCATCTTTCTGAGTGGTGGCAGGGGTTATTAAACACGTATTATCAGCGTAGTAACAATGGAGTGCCACAATGAATACTCTCATCACCCATTCCCAAAGTTGGTCCATTTATTTTAAATTGGCATGGAGAGATCGTTCACTTATGGTGCCCTCAGGGTGAGGGCAGACTAGGACTTAATAGTCGGCACAATCTCATCTTGGAGATGAGAATGGAAGACTGTGTCCAGAACAAGAGGACAAGGTACAGTGAATAATCCGGGGGGCATTGGATGCAAGTTCCTAGGTTTCTGAATGTTAAGGTATTATGCAAGCAAGACTAAAATGTTGTGATCAAAACTGAGTTCCTCACTGTGTACATGTTTTACGAGTCCAACCCCCTATCCTAACATCCTGATCAGATATAACAAAAACAAATGAGGATACGATGGCTGGACCCAGTCTGTGCTCGCCAACATCCCTGAAAATGTTGCCAATTCATTTGTCAAGGGTTTTGGCAGGAGAATGTTGGAATACCATAAACACAGCTGGAATATTCTTAAACAAGGGAAAGTTACCTTAAATGGCAGTGGAGATTTGACTACAGTTTTTGTGAAAGAAACATGAAATAAATTCCATCATTGTCTTTGAGTTACAAATACTCAGTTGCCATGGTACGGAATACCTTGCAGACTGTGCCCAGACAGTCCATTCTGACTGAGGGGCTATGGGTGAGAACAAAGGTGCATTTTAGGAAATCAGCATGCTAAGGCAACACTGTCACATAAATGCACTTGCTCAAAGCCTCGAGCCTACATCTCCCAGCATGCTGCTTGCTTTCTCGATGAAGGCTCATGCAGCAGGCCCGCCAGGTTGCTCTCCCGTTGCAGGGGGAGCTGAGTGTTGTGGCTGTGCTTGAAAGCATCTCAAACCAAATCTTTCAAATTAGAAAGGATGGCAGAACAGGTTTCTGCCCCCAGAGGGGAAATGCATGTTTAGATGTGGGCATATGGCATGACACGAGGCAGTGTCCTGCTACCTGTTGAGTGGCTGCACTGTGCTTGGCAGGTGCTAGGTGCTATCTGTGTCCAGTCGTGACAGTTTCCTGGGTGTGGGGGTGGGAGGCCCATCCTGGAACATGACACGGATCTGGGTGTGGGTGAGTAATGATGGGACTCTTAAAATAATCCTTCTTGCCAACAGGTAGGTCATGCCTTCTTTACAGACAGTGATTCTCATAGGAAGTATAATACGGCTTGATAGGTACCAAATTGTGGGTCCTGGAAGCCCACTAGTCCGGCTCAGGGAGGGGCACTGAGTCAACAAGCCTGGAGAGACATCAGCTCAATACCTATCAGGGAGGAATCTGAACCACTGAGGTGACAGAGAAGAAACGACATTAGACACCTGTGAGAGAGCAGCATGCTTGTAGCTGAAAAGCAAACAAAGAAAAGTGAACCACCCCATAAAAACTTTGTTATTGCCTACTTTATACCCTGGCTTAGTTATTAGGAAGTAATTTTCAGAGCAGCCAGGCTTTCATTTCACTTAATTTTTATTTATTTTTGAAACAGCTGAGCCAGCAACAGGCACTGAGACCAGAAGTGCTGAGCGCCCTTTATCTGTGGTGCCACTAATGGGAGACACTTATTAATATTTGATTGAAAAGCACAATTCTTTAATGAAAGCAAAATAGTAGCATGAAAGAGAATTTTTCCTTTAACAAATACAGTGATTCAGGAGCAGTACCCTGTACCCAGGAGTCCCTGGGTTCTGCTCATTGGAAAACCCACCACCGTCTGTCTTTGTATTTCAGAACAAATGGTTATAAATGAGTATTTTCTTTTTTGCCATAGGGAATCTCATCAGTTCACCAGAAATTACTTTTCTGTTCAAAAAAAAATAAATAAATAAAAGGGTAGGGAGGAAGCTTCTGCTCTCTACACTGAGCCAGCATTTGCATAAAATATTGATGAGGGTCTTCCCTAACTTGTTTCAGAAACTGGCTGCTTCTGTCCAGGGCCAGTTAACTCATCGACCAAATAGCTGAGCACATTAACCAAATTCTCTCGTCAAGTCTTGTATCCTGCTCTTTTCTATGCCAGCTGGGGTTGCTTTAACATCTCATCTGCAGAAATAACTCAGGTCTGCTCAAGGAGCTCAGACACTGCAGGCACCAGTGCCATGCATTACCGTCCCCACTGCACAGATGTGAGGGGGAGGGTCGCTGCCTGGGCAGACCCAGCCCGGCAAAGGGACGACAGAACTCATGCCTTCCTAACCCACGGCTGAGGCCTCCAGTACACCACATGGATGGTATGCGTGTACTCGAGTCTCCCGCACTGCTGACCAGTGATGCACTGAGGTATGCAGGACAGATGTTTCGGCTGCTGCCATTTACGAATGGGAAACTGAGGGAGAGATGTAAGAGGACGAAATGACTATGGTAACGTTCATGCCAGGAGACGTTCTGAGACAGGGTGTGGGGGTCATCAACCCCTAAACCACTATACACTTCACTAGGAGTAATTTTAGGGCCTGTCTTTCTGTTCTGAGTGCCGTGTGCCTTGGCACGTGAAGAAATACAATGAAACACAGGAGAGTGGCTGAGAAGAGGAACAGGAGGGGATGGGGGCTCTCATTATGAAATTGGCAGCAGGACGGCCTTGGAAAAACATCATCGTGTGTTTCCTACATATTTTACCCTTTGTTTAGCCATCCTGACTTTTCCCTCGGTGTTCTCTGTCCTGGTTTGTCTGCCTAAGTGGGCACAGGTCTGCCAGAGCTGCAGAAGAACCATACGCTCAAAGACGACTAGACGCTCTCCTGGTGTGAATGTGCTAGGATGGCACAGAGGGACTCGGATGGAAACCCAGCGTCCTTCTGCTGGGAGGCTGCACAGGAGCCAGAGGTCGTGAGGGTCGCCAGCATGATGCACTGTTTGGGGTGACACTGGTAACAATACAAGTGGCAAGCTACAGGTTAGGTGGAGGCACAGGGTCTGCTGTTTAGGGATGTCCCTCAACACTATGTCTCGCTCAGTTTTTGGAGAACCCCATCTTTTCAGTGAGGCTTACGTAACAAGGGTGCAGAATTGTTAAGAATGCACCAACTGTGAGCTCCGTGCCTCCTCCGCTCTTTTCTTTTTTTCTCTGAACCACCTGCAGAAGAAAACACAGGGATGGTGCACTCAGAGCTGATCCACCTCCTTCCAGTTTTCCTCCAGACTCCCTCCATTTGGGCAGCTGGAGGTGGATGTGGGCGGAACACTTTTGTTCTCTGTGCTTGCAACTCTGGCAGCTGACATCACGAAGCTCATGTCTAAAAGTCAAAAGAACAAATGTTCTGCACATGGTGCTGACTTTAAGTGAAATTAGGGAGACAGGTGAAAATTAGTGCTTTGTACTTAATGCCCAACGTCCTTTTCCACGAGGTTTGGGACGGAAGGGCTGTCCCAGAACCGGAGGCTGGGAACAAGGAGGTGTTTCTAATTAACCCCGTGGAACTTGCGCTGATAACTACATTAATGGAATGAAATCCTTTTCATGCTGCAAGAATACGGATTTCTTAGAAGAAGCTGAAAACTACATTCTACATACTTGCTTTCAGTTGGACCTCCCTGGGCTGGTCAGAGATCTGCAGTCGGATGCGTGTTAACACTCAGTGGCAGCCCTCACGAGTGGTTTAAAAAAGGGGGTGTGTGGCACTGTCACAGGGGATGGCAAACAGGGGAACGGCACAGTTATTTCTAACAACTTGGTATAACCGCTGGTGAAAACTGGCTTTCATCAGTGCTTGGAGCCGCGGCCTTTGCTTCTAGCACGGTGACAAAGAGGAGCCTGCAATCTTCTGGATGAGATCACTTCTCTGTCACTAAACGGACTCCCTGTGTTCAAGACCCCAGGAGGTTTGAAAGTAAAACCCTGATGCCCCAAGACTGGCCCAGTCACTCCAAGTCCATGTTTGCTCTGCCCTACGTGGAAATGGGTGTTTTTCCTTGGTGTACAGCACTGTCAAGAGGCCCACGCCCTTCACATTTCTTTCAGGCACAGCCAGAAAGCCAGCAACTGAGATGAACACAAGTATTCTGCTCCTCTCCCACGTCTTCCCCTCACCCTCCAGCATCTGCTTCGATCTGAGGCTGCACAGGGATGTGGAACAACAGGGCAGCCCTCTGGCTCCCCATCTAACAGTGATAACCTGAGCTGGTACGTTGGCACCAAGACCTTCCCTGCTTGAGAAATAAAAGGTGATCATTTCAGCTGTGGTGAAAAGTTCAGCTTGGACAACTTCATCACGTGGAATGTATCACAGGGTCACCCCAGCTGCGTGTGGTGGCTACATCTACCTCCACTGTGACACAGAGCTCCAATTAGCACTTCAGGAAGGAGACTTTAGTGACAGCGCACTCACCTCGACTCAGCCCGTCGGGTCCCCGGAGGATCCGGCACTCTTCTATCTGGCCAAACGGAGAAAACATCACCCTGATATCATTCTCGTTACATTTCTTCGAAACCATTCCTATGAACAATTTTCTGTCTTCCACAGCTAGGAGATAAAAATAATGCATGAACAAAGGCCACTGTCCATCCTTTTCCCTGTAATCAATGCTCCGTGACCACATCAAACCGGGTGCCCGTCATGTGAGACTGGGCGCGGGCCCCGAGGCTGACCCTGGACCTCCAGGCGCCTCCACTCACTCCCACCTTGCCCATCCTGAACACTGCACTCTCTGTGAGCTGGTTCTTACGAATAAAACAGCTTCACAGGACACAGAACACCAAGAAATTTTTCCTCCCTTTTGGGAACTAATGGGTAATGTGTTTACCAAAATGTTCAAGTTCCATGTAGTTGCTAAACACTAGCATTCCACGGAGATATTTCTGGAGACACATTTGTGTGTGTGTGTGTGGTGTGTGTGTGTGTGTGTGTGTGTGTGTGTGTGTTCTTTAACTTCAGTGATGGAAAGAAAAAGGTCAGGAGAGGAAAAACAAAAGGAGCAGATATAATGGAACAGCAAACAAAACTTTGAACAAAGCATTTGAGGGGTGAAAGCAGCCTTCTCCGATTTCGCACAGCTTCGTCCCTGGACCCAGAGTGGAGGAGGAGATGAGGGGTGCCCATTTCTCTGGAAACTGAGTCAACGACCTCTGTCTTCAGCATGGGCTCTGCGGCCGTGACCAGGATGGCACACGAGGTCTCTGTGTTCCAGTGAAAGAGGAAGGCGGTCCTTAGGAGGAGAATGGGGCTGTGGCTACTTGAGAATTACATTAGGACGGCCCGTACCAAAGAAGGAACGAGGAGGAAACAATACTGTTCTTCCCACTTGGAGGCAGGACTCTTGAACAGAGAAACTTGCTTTGGGTGTCAGGACAGCAATGTGCAAATTCTAACCCTGGAAAGTGCTGGGGGTAAAGATAAGGGAGAGTGTGCCTCAGATGACCAGGGAGACTTTCCTCAAAATCTACCTGCTTGTGCTCAGGAGCACTGGCCTACATTCTGCTCGAAAGGCACCATTACAGCGGAGCTCAGGACAGTGTTGGGACTCTTTTTTTTTAGGAGAGAGCAAGAGACTGACATAGAAACCCTCAGGGAGAAGTCACACTTAGTCCCGGGTTCCATTCAATCCATGATTAGAATTAAAGAGGACAGTCTCTGCAGCAGCACCTTAGGTCATCCTGGCTCAGCGAAAGGCTCGCCGTGCACCCCTGTAGAAACCTTTTTGTTTATGCTTTATCATCTTGTCATTACTATTTAACTGCGTATACTTCTGTTTCTCTCATTCTTTTGCTAGAAAGTGTCTCATTTTCCTTTAACCCACAAGACTGCATTCCAGACTTTCCGGGCCCAGGACCTACGTCACAGCATGCGGTCCCTGCGCCCTGAGAGGCGGGGCAGAAGACCGACTCGTGAAGCAGTGAGGCAGCACGGGCATCTGCTCCGACGAGCTGCTTCTCCAACAGCACTCGGCAGGAAGGGGGAAGTCCCACCGCTGCCCATGCAGCAGCTGGAGCCACATGTGGCCACCAAGCACTTAAAAAAGGGCTACTGGGAGGAGGCGCCAGATTTTAATGCGATTCCATGTCAGCTAATTCAAATTTTAAAAGCCGCGTGTAGCGACTCTACTGGACAGCACAGTTCTGAGGGGCCTTGGTGAGACCGCGAAATGCTCCTGCCACAGAACCCCAGACCGGAAGTAGGAGATTGAGAGAGGCTTTGTCCACCTCGGAAAGAGATCCTGAGGCCTGGCAGAGGGGAGGGGCTTGCCCTGGGTCATTCAGCAAGGAGGTGCCCAAACCTGGACCATGGCCTGATACCCTACTGCCGTCTGGGCTTCTCTTCCCTCTACTGCCTTTCCTGCAAGCCCAGGGGAGGCAGACGAGGCTTCCAGGAGGGGGCGAAGCGGGGGTCAGGAAACTCAGGCCAAGCACCGCCATCCAGTTGACGTGTGACCCTAGGGAACGAGCTGACCTCTGTGGACCTGTTTTGCCATCCATGAAAGGAAGGTTTAAACTCTTCTTCTTTTTCTCGTTTCCTTTCTCTCTTTCTTAAATACCGCAGAGAGGAGGCCCAGCCACATGCTTTGGTTGACTGAAGTGTGTGGGGTGGCATGCCGGAGCCCAGAATCCTTCCCCTCAGCCTCTCTCCACACTGGGGCTGCTGCTGAGACGACACAGAGAAATTTCAGGGCTCCAAGGAGTATGGGTCCCAACCACAATTCCACAGTACTTGTCAACTATGAATGTGCCCACAGCTTCTGGGAAAGGCTTGATGGAAGATGTGGAAGTTAAGCTGGCCTTTAAGAAGCGTCGGCAGGGACTAGATAGACTGGCAGTGGGATGAGGGAACGACATCCTAAATGGGCAGGTACGGAACCAGGAATACACGAGGACCGTCTCTGGGACAGATGCAGGGAAGCAGCCTGGATTGAGCACAACTGGCACGGTCGCTTGCTTCATCTGTAGAGAGGGCTCAACGTGTCAGGACGGTGACAGGTGGTCCAAGGACTCTGTCTGTGTTGAGAGGCGGTAAGTAGGCATGGGTAACGGGGCCATGGGATGATTCCTAGAGGGAGGCCATTGAGGACCTGGCTCCCTATATATAGATAAAAAATTTTAAATTTAAGATCTTTTTTTCTCCCTGAAGAATAAGTGAACTACCAAAGGTCTCCTGGGAACTAGTAAAAGCACAGAAGTCAAGGGCAGCATTGGCATGACGATGATCTATGTGCTAGAAACATGAGATGCCCCGGAAAAGCAGCGTCCTTTCCGATGAGTGTCTGTGCTCTCCAACACCAGGACAGGCACGAGGACGCCAGACTCTTTACACAGGAGAGGACGTGGCAGGGTTTAGAACCGGCGGGGAAAGAGTGGGAGTTGACTGACATGGGGCAGCAGGACCCGAACAACTTCTAGCTGTAGCTCTTATCCCCCTCCCTCCCTCCCTTCCACCGCTGCGGCTCCCATCCCAAGGGAGTCATGGCTACTGTCTTTTTTAAAAATTTTAATTTAATTTTAATTGTTGTTCAAGTATAGTTTTCTGTCTTTTACTCCCATTCCAGCCCACCCACCCCAGCCATGGCTATTGTCTTGATGAGAATCCTATTCAACTTTTTCTGATCCTAAAGAATCTGGCTTTAGTTCTTTTGGACAAAAGCAAGTTATACATTCTCAGTTGGTTTTTGGTTTCACTGGTAAACCTATTGATTATGGTATTTAGCTAAAACAATTAGTCGATTTTGAACTTTAGAGGGACATGATACTAAACGAAACATGCAACTCCCTCAGTAAGCTAGTAAATGATGTTTTAAACTAAGATGAACATTAAGAAAATGGAAATCGCTTAAGAAATTCTGAATTCCTAATCACCATGAAGGGGAAACTCAGACAGGCAGGGAGACTGACGACTCTCCCTTTTTTTCAGTAACGACTATCAGTTAAAAATAAAAAAACCTTAAAACCTACAGCACCCATGTGCTAGTCAACATGTTAATGTTTTTCATGTGTGTGCATGCGTGCTAAAGGGAGCTGGGCCATGTTTGCTCTCACGGCAAAGTGGGGCTAACGGCACACTCCAGCTCTGCCCTCCCGCCAGTTCTCCTGATTTTCCAGTGGAATTCTATTCATACCCATCCTCCTTGGGATTCCCAGGCTGAGGATCCCTCTAAACAGCCCTGTCAACATTTTAAATAAATATAATTATCTTCAATTTACTTAACTTTTTCATCAATATTTGATGAATTTCTTGGTGGGGTTTTCCCTAAGTAGTCACAGGCGGTGAGTATCTCATTTAGTTTTTCAATCCACAAGAATGCCGATTGCTTAAATAAACCCACCATGTTCACAGTATTCTGCTAAGTGCTTTAGGGAAATTAAAAAAAACAAACAAACAAACCCCCAAAACATAAGGTCTATGCCCTCTCGGGAAAAAGTCGAGTTTCCTTCAGGACAACCAACGAGTGGGTGAGGGGAACACTGTGAGTGCTGCCCAGACGGGTTACCGCCCTCAGCACCAACCACAGCAGCACGGGCTGGCTGTCCAGGCTACGGGTCATTTCAGGTTCTCCTCCCGTGGTTTAACTAAGAAGGGGTTAATATGATATGGTAAGTGGGAAGTTTTTTAAGATAGGGGAATAGAAGCTAAATTTTAAAAACATCCCTAACTGTAAGCCTGTGCTCACACCATGGTACACAGTCTGTCAAAGTCACACCTGGATTTGGGCGGCCTGAATTAATTAACAACTTTCCAGTGTGTTAGTGCTAACATATGGCATTTAATTACTGCCTTCAAATCCAAGAGTCTCTCCACTTTGAATCTCGAAATTATTTCCTCATCTTCCAGAAAACCAAGAAGGGGCTGGATGGGAACACTCTCCTACTCCTACACATCTTCCCTGACAACCTTTAGTTGTCTCTTGACTTGTCTGAGCTCTGAACTTGACACCTGGACCCTGGGAATTCCAGAGGCTTTGAGCTAAGATAGAGGGGCCTTGAACGGCACTTCCGGATTTGAGGCTTTAAGGACCCCTGACAAGCTGTGACGCTGGAGGGTGAAAGCAGGATGGGTTTATGCTGTGTCTGCAGAGTCGAGGACGACCCTCTCAGCCAGGGGCACGGCCTAGGAGTGAGTACTGGCTGCCGCCGCCAAGACCCCAAGCACGGCCCCAGAAGCAACCTCTCTGTTTTTTTTATCGCTCACTGCTAGACAAAGTTCAGATCTAGCAACTGCATTTACCTTTCTTTCTTTTTAAAAAAAGATTTTATTTATTTATTTTTAGAGAGAGGGGCAGGGAGGGGAATTGGGTGAGAAACATTGATGTGTGAAGAAAATATTGATCTGTGGCCTGTTGCACACGCCCCGACCAGGGACCAAACCCGTACCCCAGGTATGTACCCTGAGCGGGAATTGAACTGGAGATCTTTCAGTTTGCAGTACGATGCCCAACCAACTGAGTTACAACGGTCATGGCGCAATTGCATTTAATTGTCAACCTTGCACTGCTGGTACCTTTTCCTGGATAGTGGTGAGGGATTAAAAGCTGGGAAACAGGCTCTCAGTGACACACAGAATGAAAGAGAGTAACTAAGTTTGTGCTAGCGTATGCTGGTTCCTGAAACCCACACCTCCTCGAGTGCCCTTCCTGCACCATCACTCGACTATTTGCAATGGAAAAAATAACAAAAAAAGTTGGAGCCTATTGAAATTCGGGTATTGACTTAGTGTGCTATTCTTAAAGGCCCCAGCATTTTATTGCTAATGCAGTGGGCTTTTTTGAGGGAGACACCTGGCATGGTAGAAGCATGAATGAGTTGGCATAAATGTGCTAGAGGCTGCAGCTTAAATCAGAGCCAATGAAAAGGGAAGACTGTAGAAAGCGAGGGAGGTTTTGGAAGCCCGGTCAGGAAAATACTGATGTGCAGGGCAGATCGAAGAGCAGTCCCACATTTCTGAGCTCACCACAGAGGTTCCCTGTGTCAGAATCTCTGGGCACACAAAGGCTGAGAAGAGTAATTGCTTTTCTGGAATTCATTTGTCCATCACTAATTAATCTGTGATGAGAAGCCCTGTCTTGCTCGGCAAATACAAAGTTGTAGAAATCCTAACATACTGATAATGAAGGCAGTAACTGTCTAACTGTGATGAGCCCTTTGTGCTATCCATAAATGTCAGCAAACTCAATAAAAGTGCAATTAGAGCTCGTGATACCTCTTCCACAATTGCAGGAGCTATTTTGAGCATCTGAGCCAAAGAAATCTTTGTGCTCTTTGAGCTCTGGAAAGTATGCTTACCTGTCAAAGCTGCCATGTGAAATCAGAAAAAGGCTTGCAGCGTTTATCAGTTGCTTTAGAAAATTACGCATTGCTCTGAATTCCTCCATCAGGTCCAAGGAGGACCTTGAACCCTGCTCATGTCTATGCAAGGTGAGCTCCCACTGGCGCCTCCATAAAGAAGGGCACTTTAAAACCAGATTTCAGTCCATTTAAAGTTTTTGATTTTTTCCCCCTACTGGAAGTTCAGGAAATGAAGCTCTATCTACAAAACAAAGGAAGAACTGTCCCAACAAGATAGTTTTTTTTTTTTTTGGGGGGGGTCCTTTGTGTGTGCAGATCTGTGCTGTGTGACGTGAACAGCCTAGGTGCCACCCTCAGTGAGCAGAATTACGTCGATAACTTAGCACAGTGAATATTCACTATGAGCCAGGTATAATGCTCAGCTATTTGCAGATGGTGACTTATGTACTCCTCAAACACCCTTGTGAGGTAGGCGTTACAAGAATTCCACCTACAGACTACTATAGATAGCACTGTTTCCGCTGGAGAACAGGAGGGAGGTGAGCCTGCAGAATGTGACCACGGACACAGCTAACAAGTGCAGGGTCAAGGGGTAAAGTCCAGGGTCCTCAAAATAGTTCTTAACTGCTATCCCAGGTTGCTCCCTGAAAAAACGGCATTTTTAGGTATTCTCTCATCTTAGTAAAAACAGTGCCCAGTCCCGCTAGGCTTTTGAGATTGTGTGAAACTGGGCATGCTCGAGGCAGCTTTATTCCATTGCCGTGGCAGACACTGCCCACTGTGCCCAGAGCACACGCTGAGCAGCGGGGGCTGGACCATCCTGAGCCCCCCCGCAGCTGCTCTAAGGAAAGGACTCTCTAAGGCAGGCTTCATGTCCGAATAATAGAAAATGCAAAAGAAGAAAATTTTTCATGGTTCCATGATTGGGGTACTTCAGGTTAAATATTTCCAACTCAGTTCTCTAATCCATCACACCTTTACAACTATGACCTAAGGTTCAGAAATAAGACAAAGCCTTTCCCATGAACTTTCATTCTGTGGCCCCTGTCCTGATGGTTGAGAACAGGAGGGCCAAAAGGTGGGGAGCGCCTCTTTTTGCCCAGATGTTCCAAGGTGACCTTCACTGACAGAATTTATCCCACGGACACGTGATCCCCCTCCCTCATGGGGAACAGAACAGACTGTAAACGTGCACTTCTGGAGCAATGGGGTTCTAGGACTTGTCACGGGTATGTGGCCTTCAGCAGGGGTGGGCACGCACGGTGCAGAACCCTGTGTGGCCAGGGAAAAATCTGGGTAGCGACAGCCAATATGGTACTGAGGTGCTCCACCACATCCAAAGCACTGTGGCAGACATCATGTACAAATCTTAAAAAAAGGCGAGCTGTGTGCGACAGTCACCATTACTCTCCCTGTATGGATGAGGACATTCTAGTTCAGTGTCTGAATGACGGACTAGTAGAGAGCGGTAGACTGCGTGTAAGTTCCGTGAGGCCACGGCAGTCTTTTTGTAGCCTGTTCTTCTTTTTAAAATTCATTTCTGCAGCCTCCACTAGTACCCGGCCTGGCACACGGCAAGTAATCAATGACCATCGTCTAATGAAGGAACGAAGTGTCTTGACTGAGGTCCTGCAACGAAGCAGTGGCAGATCTCAGGCCCTCGGACACTTGACTGCGTGTCTGCGATCAAGCCGCAGAGGACGTAGGGCATTAACGCTCAGAGAGGAGCAAGGCTGATGAGAGGCCGGCGGGCAGAGCACTGAAGTCTACTACCCGACTCGCAAGTCAGGGGCCTGCAGCCCCCGGTACGACGTGGGACTCTCCTCAAAACTTTCTAGTCTGTGAAGAAGCCAGAAAATGGGATGCACTACAATTAGCAAAAAATACCTTGTGGAGAGATTTAGAGCCCAATCATAATTTACATTTGCAGATATGCAGCTCTCTGAGTGCATGGCTTCTGCCCTGATTACTAATTAATGAGGTGCAAACCGCCTGTGGAAGGAAGCCGAGCTGATTATGGCAGTCTTATGGGACAGGAGAGCTCTGAGGTCTGAGAAGACAGAAGAGTCCTTTAACATACATTTCAGTAAATTCAAAACAGAAAACAGGGACAGGAGGCTGGGTGTAAGTGGAAGCAAAAACCTGAGAGAGAAATGTGGCTCTCAACCCACTTGTGTCTCACACAGTCAAATCTCAAATTATTCCATGGACCCCACCAAGTGCGTATTTTGCACCGAGTGTATGTTTACTTAATCAGCAGGCTGAATTCTGAATGAATGCAGATGCGAATGCATGGGTACAATTTAGAGAAGAGTGCCGTGAGCCTCCAAGCCAAAAAAGAACAAACAGAAGGGAGAAAAAAGAGAGCCTGGTTCTTGGAGGGTGACCCTTTCCCGCCCCGTTGTCCCTGCACAGTGTAAGGTCACTCTTCCCCATCAGGTGTCCCGTGTTGCTCTGCGGAGCAGATCAACAAGAGCCGGAGGCCACAGGGTCAGCACACAGAGCAAGCCCACAACAGAGGGACATGAAAAACCATTTCTGGTAACATCTTCACAGACCTTTACACCAGAGATAAATGAGGCAGGAGAGCGAGGCTCAGGTTCTCCGCACATGCCCACTGCAGTGCAAGTTTCCCGGGGCAGTCCTCGCGGCCTCTCCCAGAGCAAAGCTCCTGGGGCCGCCATCGCCACCGCCCTCCCCTGCGGACGCCTTCACTCACAGACACAGACAGTACAGGAGACAGCCGGTCGCCACCTACCGTTTGACTTTTCGCTGTCTGCAGGCTTCATCTGAATGGGATGATGCATCTAAAAACACAAAATGAGAAAGCAAAGGCAGATTGAACAACTGTATGAATGGTCTCAGAAATGCCACACTTTTAAATCTGAACACTGATACTGCTGCAAGGACACACAATTAAAGAACAAGACCTCTCCCAGGTAAAAAGTAACCAAATGTACATGCACAAGCCTGTGTTTTGTGTTCAGGAATAGAGCCCTTTTAAGTCACGGGGGGGCGGGGGGGGGGAGTACAGGGACACAGTATTTAAAAGCCTGGGCTCTGCAGTCAGACTTGAGTTTGAAACCTGATTCTGCCGCTCAGTATGGTTTCTGCCTGTATCTCCAAGGCGATTCTGGTCCCGCCATGTATGCTAGCTACATGATCTTGGGCAAGTGTCTGAACCTGTCTGAGCTTCAGTTTCCTCATCCGCAACATGCAGAGAGCACCTGCACAGTAGGGCTGCGGGAGTTAAGGGAGAGAATGCACGTAAAGTGCTTAATTAAACAGGGCACAGGATGTGCTGAAAAAATAAAAGAGCTATTGTTATTGTGTGTTATTACAAATCTGAACGCAGACTGTCTGTTCCTTCTGGCCATTCTGTCTGCTGCACGGATCTTCTCAGGTCCTAGTGTTACGAGAATCTGAAGGTCTAGCGGTTGACTGACTCAGGTGCCAATGTGTAGTTTTTATTACACACAGAGTATGGCACAGAGTGGAGGGAGGGAGGGAGGAAGTGGGGGAAAGAGGGGAGAGGGAGGCACAGACCTGAGGACCATGTCTGTTCAGTACACAGGCAGGAGCAGAAAGAGCTGAGGTGAAGTGGTGCCCAGATCCAGAACCGGGGCAGAACTGGGTGCCTGCTGGCCCCCGAAATGCCCATCACACCACTGTGCAGGACCCACAGAGCTGACTCCAAGTGCAGAATGCTGCTGCTATTTCCAATTAAAATAAATTCCTCAAACTACTTTCAAAGGTCCTCTTGCTTCATATTTCATCCCACCCCAAGGAACACTGGAGCCACAGGGTAGATGGAATCACTGGCTGTGCAAATGCTTTTATTATAATGGGTCCCATTCTCCCTGAACCTTTAATTTCCCCAGTGGACTTCCACCACTTGCAAGCCACAGCTCTGGGTTTTATCTAATTTACATGAAAGGGCAATGGCACTTGGCTGTAGCACTTAAATGATGGGAAATTATTATCAGGCAGTCAGGCCCATGGGCAGCTAGTGCCTGCCAGGGTCTCCAAAACACATGAGGAAGAGGAAGAAGGAAGGAGTACCATGATAGGGGGAGAGACAAGCTATGCAGAGCTGCTTTGTTTACTCTAAAAGGCAAGATGCTCTTACGCATAGAACACAGGCCTTGAGATCTGAGATCTACTCATATTCCCACTCCATTCATTAATCTATTCAATTTACGGAAGAGTCTAGAATGAGAATAAAATGTTTAGGGATCAGTAAGTAGATCAGACTTTTCCAAAAAGACTAGAATACACACCTAAAAAGCAGGCAGAAGTAAACTGCGGAAAACACCTGATTTGGGCTAAGGAATGTGGCCTTCATCCTATGTGTAATGGAGAGAATGATGCCCCAAAAAAAATGTTGGGGGAAGAGGGTCTGGGTCTTTGAGAGAGCTATCCTTCCCTCATGCCTTATCCACTCGTTCAGCAAAAATGTCTGAGGTACCCACTGTGTCCCTGGCTCTAGGCTAAGAAGCGAGGAAGGCAGGCCAAGGGGAGAAGTCCAGACCCTTCGGGTACTCCCTGTGTGGTGGGGCAGGCTGACTGTGAACAGCCTCCCATGAGACACGGGTGAGCGCTGTGGCCGACACAGGAATGAGGGGCTGTGGGAGCCCAGGCGAGCAGGCGCTTCTTTCTGCCTGGCAAGGGAAGAGAAGGCTTCTCAGCAAAGGTGGCACCCAATTAGTATCCTAAAGGCCAAGTTGGACTTGCCAGCAGAGGAGGGAGAAATGGAATGTCCCACGTAAAGACGCACGGGGGTGAGAAAGAGCACGGTTCCTTGTGGCGAGCTGTCCGAAATGAGAGGGCAGGGGCCCAGGAGCAGGTGCGAAGGGCGTGAGCATCCAGCTCTCAGAGGATCTTGTGTACTACGAAAATTTTGTATGAATGTGAACGGTCAAGCATAGAAAATTTAAGCAGCCAAGGCAACAAGCTCGAATTTGAATTCTAGGAAAGTGCCTTTTGGCTACAGTGGAGGAGGGATTATGAAGGAGTGAGAAAGGAGGTAGGGGGAACAGCGCAGAGGCTCCTGCAAACATCCCTGTGAAACTGGTGAAGATCTCAACTCCAGAGGCAACGGGCGGGTTGTGGGGAAGAGGGAAGGAGAGAACCCTAGGCCTGGACAGCTAGATATACTTTGGGCTTATCACCCAAATAGAGAAAACAAGATGCCGTTTGGGAGGGGACTGCTGAGCACAGGTCTGCACGTGACCCATTTGATGTGACTGTGGGATCAGAGAAAAGCTGGGAAAGGGTGATTCAATCAAGATGTAGCAATGGCCTGAGAGGTGGCACCGGAGCCCACAGGCATGGGGGAAGCTGTCCACAGAGGGAATGCGAAGGGAGGAGAGTGCAGAGCCAGGGACAGAACGCTGGTCTGAAAGGGACAGACAGAGGGCAGTCGGAGAAGCAGGCGCAGGAACAAGTGGTCCCACACGCACCTCGTGGGGAGAGTTTTAAGAACAAGGTGGTGCTGCTAGATGCTACAATGAAAATGCCCAAGTGTCCTTTTGGACTTGGCAATAAAAATTCTTTAGGGAATTTATGAAAAGACATTTCTGTAGGTTTGGGGGAGGGTGGAATGTGAGCTTGCGAAAGGTTGGGGAGTAACAGGGAAGAAAACAATGGAAGTGATAAATGTAGATGACTATTTCAAGAAAAGTCTCTACAAAGCGGAGGTTGGAGGGGGAGATATAGGAAGCCTGACGGAGGGTGGGGTGGAGTCTTTCCTTTCCAGGTAGCAAAGACTTGTACAGGTGAATGTTCAGAAAAGATGCAGATGCGATTTACAGGTTAAAGAGAGGAAAGAGGAGATAAGTATACCTACGTTATGTATGGGGCACAAAATGAAGTGAATGGGACTCTTGCCCTCAGGGAGCTGACAATTCATCCTGGAGGCCGATAGGAGCAAACACACAGAAGAACGGTGACCAACATCAGACATTTGGATCAATCTGTGAAGTGCATGGAGGTCTAGAGCAGGAAACCTGGGGGCTGTAATTTTGTGAGGACAGAATCGTTGTACTTGCAAGCTGTGAAGGGCCTGGCAATCATTTAGTCCAATGCTCTCAATTTATGGGCCTGCAGGGACTGAGCGACTTCACTAAGGACACACAGCTGGTTAACGGCTGAGACGGGATCAGAAATCTAAGCTTCCTGCTCTTACCCAGTGCCGATCCCCCCATCACATTGCTTCTCCACAAAACGCCCCACAAGGGACTTGGACACATGAGCCCACACTGAAAACTGCAGGCTTCGCTCACTGAAGGCACCAGGCACATATTAGAAGGTGCCTGCAATATCCCCTTACTAAACTCCCCAAACACTTTATCTACGCAGCTTTACGACCAGTATTATACTGAGACTCGACTCTTAGTTTTCTTGGAGCTGCTGAGAGAGAATTAGCTCAGTTTCTGACCTGAGACTACCCAGAGGCTGAGGAATGCAGAAGTGGTAGTACAGTCATGTGCACATACCATGTTCTGGTCAACAAACCACATGTACAAGGGGGGTTCCCTAAGACTGTAAAGGAGCTGAACAATTCTGACTGCCTAGTGACCTCAGAGCCCTAGTAACGTCTTTGCGTCCTGCATTCCTCACATGTCTACGGTGATGCTGAGGTAAGCGAATCTACTGTGCTGCCAGTCGGGCGCAGGTGTAGCACATGCGATTATGTGCATCGTTTTCTCTTGTGCTTGACTTCATCTCATGTTGTTTTGCATAGGACCATGTTGTACAGGCTTGCAGCCTAGGAGCAATAGGCTTACCCTACAGCCCGGGTGTTTGGTAGGCTATACCATCCAGGTTTGTCTACGATGTTCACACAAACACAAAACTGCCTGACAATGCATGTCTCAGAACATATGCTGTTGTTAAGGGACTCATGACTACGATAAAGCAGCGATGACAACTGAAGACTTGACCTTTGTTTTGGTCTTTCCTAGGCCAAGGGTGGGGGTGACAGTCAATTTCTCAGAGATCACAACGGTCAGACCCTGGTGAATTCTGAATGGGCGGTCACCCCCACTTCAGGTATGTTCTCAAGACAATTTAGATAATGTATGTAAAGCACTGTGACCTTCTTGGGGAGAGGTGTTCAGTCAGTACTGTATTAAGAATGGCTCATTATCATGAACAGTTCATGTAAGTTACAAATTTCTGATCAGATACAGGATGTAAATGTCAAGGAAGACAAAAAAAATGGTTTGGCGGTGTCCTTCTCATAATGTTTTACTTCCTCAAAATCTCATGACTCCCAAAGACCTTTGGGAGGTTCGTTGGAGTAGAGAAATTATTGTCAAGGAACAGGCATTCTAGTTTCAAGTTCCCAGTCATTAACTAAGGGGTTCTTTCCCTACACAGGAAACGGTTTCGAAGATTTGATCTGGTGCGACGCCAGGACTACTTTTTCATTCCCTTATTTCTGCTTCTACCAGGCACTCTGTTAGTTGCTGGGAATGCAGCGGAAAAGCCTTCTCTCATCCCGATGGCTCGAGCCTGTTACACAGTGGGAGAGAGAGCCACGTCAGGCGCTCCCCCTGCTGGGGATGCGTGTTGTGCTGAGACCTACAGCGTGAGAACCTGGTGGAGAGATGCCCAACGCAGAAGAAGGAAGAGGGGCAAGCTGGAGAAGGTGTCTCAGCTGAAGCAATGGTTGAGTTCAACCTTGAAGGAATGCTAATGTTACTCAATACACAAGTGGAGGACATTTCAGGGAAGAAACGACATACTTGAAGGTGCAGAGTAAGAGAAATAGGTCATGTTGTTACTAACGAATGATGATAGGCTACCCTAACCAACAGAGGAAATAATAAGGTCACTAAAATCATCCACCAAATTACAAAGTACAAGACCAAGAGTGAGGGATCCAGTCACGAATGCAAGTATTTCAAGTATAAAGACAACAATGTGACTCTGCTCACCCTGGAATTAAAACTGCCGCGGGAACCATGACTGGCAGCCCGTGGCCACAACATCACTGCATTCCTTAACAGCAGAAGACAAAACCCTTGATGTCAGAACTGCTGCTTCTCAGCGCTGCTGCTGTAGCAACCAGGGACACTGGACTTATCTGCTGCCAGAGCTGGACGGAGCCGGAGGCCGGCGCTCCGGTCTGTGCTCTGCGCTTGGAGGTCCCAGTTGACATCCACAGACCAGAGGAAGGGCCAGAGAATTTGGCGGTTACCCTTCCAATCTCCTCGTGTCTCACCAGTTGTAAGGGAATCTCAGAGTGGAGGCTAGTTCCCTGGAGCGGGGGTCCCTTTCTCCTTCTGTGTACAGCAGGTGAACACATGATCTTCACGAATTTTTGCAAGGAGTCTCCTAAGACACATGTGTTAATTAAATTGAGGCTGTGTCTCCATAGCCACACAGGGTTGGCTGTGCCTGAAAAAAACCTGCATCCCTGGAACACACTGAGACGCAGGAGGGCTCTGGGTGGCGTCACCCAGGCTCCCTGTTGGTGGAGTGCTTGTCCCAGGGAGATGCCAAGATCAACTGTTTTGGAAATAGGTCCTGATTCATGGTAGTAAATCTGACTCAACATACTTCATCAAGTTTACATTTCTATGAAGAAAGTCTTTGAAATCCATTCCTTTAAATATTTCTTTGACTGCACATGAATTTCCTTTTCATTTTATTGTAGAACATTTTGCCTCAAGTTACACACTACGGTACTGGATAACATCTTGGTCCATATTTAACCCTGTTTGTTTGAGAACTAATGAAGTTTAATAAGAAGGAAAGTTTTGAGAGCGCCCTCCTCGACTCCCAGCGGGCAGGGGAGGAGCCAAGCGTGTTCCTTAGCAATCAGTCCATTTCTGTTACATTTGTGTATTAACACGCACAGCGAGGAGCAGCCTCTGGAGAAGAGTTTCTGCTGCCGCAGCTCACGGAGGGGCCTTTGCTCTGGGCTTCAGTTAGGCTTCCGGTGAGCTGGAGCTTCCTGAAGAGAAGGGCCATATCCCACTGTCCCCTCTATGCCAAAGCCAAGCATGACATCGATGACAAGAGGCAGCCTGATCCTGTCTGACACAGGCCCAGTTGCCATCCCAGGCCTCCACGCCGGCGGGAAGCTGTCTGTGAGTGCTGGAGCACGCCAGCCGTCCAGTGCAAAGCCTCACCCTGGATCCTGCCTCCTGATGAGTGAGTGGCAGTCAGCCCTCCCTCCTCTGCCACCCCCACATGCCCAGAGGGCCCCAGATCCGGCCTGGTCTTCAGCAAGGCAGATCGCTGATAGGACCCGACGCGCCTCACTCCTGAACGCACTGACCTTCGAGTCGAAGCCAAGAGCCCAGCTGCGGCTCATGAAAATGAAAATGAGGATACATCTGTGCAGCAGAGCCATTACCCAAAGTCTGTGGGGGTAGCGTCACGTGCAGGGAGCTGTACATAACTCTGGCAGCAGCTGTCACTGCCTACATTACGAGTCCTGTCATGTCACAGGGGCAGGGATGAGGCTGGGCCACAGGGCACCAGCATTCACACTCTCTGGAGTTCCCATTACACACAAAGTCCGGCGTGAGTGCGCGAAACCCCTCTGTCTCGGTTCTGTGATGAATGAGGGGGGGAGTCGGAGCTGCAACAGCCCATGTTCACACAGGCCGAGTGCGGGAGATGGAGGACCCGGGGGCAGGAAACGGGCCGAGGGGAAGGTGACAGGGCCGATTTCTCACACAGAGGAGAGCTCGTGCTGGAACTTGTTTAACCCGGCCGTCACCAATGGACGAGTGAACCGCCTTTAACACGAGATTCAATAAAACATGCCGTTTTTAACCTGAAATGGGTTTTACAGAGTCACTGTTACGCATCTCATTGTTAAACCTATCCTGACCTCTGGAGAGAGTAGCCGTGATGGTACATATTATAAGCTTACTGCCCATAAAACATTAAAAGGGAGACAAAGAGCGGAGGGAAAGAGGTGAATTCACAGAAGAGCTATGCACTACCCGAGAAAATGAAAAAACCCTAGCCGTGAAGACAAACTGGAATTTCTCTTTCACTCATGACAACACGCGTATGACTCATGTGGAATACTTCACAGCTTGTTGTGCAGCAGACCAGGGAATGCCAAAAGCACCTGTACTTTCTGAATTTTTCTTTAGAAAGTTTTATAAATGGCAAAGGTGGCAAGTTTCAAAAGAATTGCCACCAGCTGGAGGCACGCCACCCCCCAAATGACCACCTGTGCTGCCAGGGGACCTGCTGTCATCGGGAGGCGCCCGCAGAGCTGCATGGCTTCCCGAGCCCTCCAGGAAGGGAATGTTGCCCTCTCGGCCACCGTTATGTGACGCTCTCCCCGAGAAAGAGTGGGATGAAACAAAAGTAGCTTTAGGAATGGTGACTTACAGGTATTCAGTGAGAACTCCGGAATTCTCCTGATTTGTTTGAATGGTAACAGGATGGTAAACTCGCTAAGATACCTGGGACAGGATGATACCTCTGCAAGAATCCAGGTGACAAAAGTAATTGATGTCTCTGATCAGTCAAAAGGAGCTTTTGTCACTGGGACAAAGTCAGACCTGGAGCTCCCAGCCATACCTGTTAAGTGTAGAATTTAGGCACTTTTCGTGAAAACTGAGGTCCACCTTCCCTTCACTCTCAATTTTCCTGTGCCAAGCACCGCTGCAGGCTCCTTAGGTATGTGAGCTAAGTTAATCCTCACAACCTGAGACAGGGGTACATGAGGAGCCAAGGAAGAGGGAGGCGGAGGCCAGGCTCTCTGCAACATCTACCTACACTGCTGAGAAGGAAACTGACGGCGGGCAAGAGTAGCTGTCAGTTACTATGTGAGAGGAAAAATAGTAGCTGACATTAACGGAGCCTGCATTTTGTAGTTTCTTCACAAACTGATAATGTAAATAAAAAGTACACTGAACTCTTCAGAATGGATCAGTATGGTCCGCTCTTGGGTGTCTGAGCCAGCATTTATTTACACAAGAAGGCCCTGGTAATTGGTTGTGGGTTGACAACTAGATTATATAATGCCCATTTATTCAAACACTGCTTTGGAAATTCTGGAGATAACTGAGTGCCTAGCTGTCCTCTGTAGATGCCAGTCCTTGGTGGCAGCTATGCTCTGGGCCGCAGAGCTGCCGCCGGGTGCCCTTCTGCGCTGCCCCCAATGGTGCTGACGCGGGGGGTGCACAGGGCACGCTCAACCAGTGTCTGCTCACGTGCAGCTTTAGGCAAGTGACCTAAGCCAGGAACAGCGGGGTATTTGGGTGTGACAACAATGAAGAAATACTGTTATACTTTCTCTTTCTGCAGCAAATCACAAGTAGGGGGAAAAACCATAGTGAAAATAAATGACTATTTCTTCTCCATAGACATCAATGCAGGTGAAGATCTTAAAGCACAGATGGTGTAATGAAGTGTTCAATAAGTTATCATTATCTTATTATTTTACTTTGTGTAAGGGTTTTCTGTAGGGAATAAGGGAAAGGTCCCATTGGAAAGCTCAGAGAATATACTGGAAGGAATGGCTTTTCTTGGTTGTCTGGGAAGTGAACAGCTAGTACTGGCCAACTCCCAGCTTTCTTCGTAAAGGCTAACAATCCGGGGAGAACGAAAACTCTATAGGAACCCCAACTGTGTATCTGCTTTCGGCTTATCGGACTCCAAGGAAGCCCTTTTTTGCTGGAATTAACTCTACCTGTTCACATTTCTGTAATAATCATGGGGCAGAGCAGAGGGGGAGACACAAGCAGTGAACCCATTCGGTCCTGGCAAAGAATAAAACAAAAACAATATTATAGGAAAATTAGATTACTCTGGGTGGAATTCTGTGAGGGAATTTGGAGTCTGTTATGGTGATTAAGTCATCATTTCTGACAGATTACTCTAATCAGCTGTCAGAGAACATTCCACAACTCCATCTGTAACTCGGCGTCCTAGCTACCCAGCCCGTGTTACCTTCTGTACACACAACACACACAGTCCAGAGCGGGTAGGTGCAGCCCGGCATTTATTATACTCATTAGCTGTGATTAGGTTCTCTGTTTTCATACTAAATAATAACACAGCCTTCCATTTTGCCTCATTTATTCTTAAAATGAGAAGAAAAATGAAAAGGCTCAAACTAGGAGGCATGGAATGTGAATGAGAAATAATTGTTGTAACTAAGTGCGAGCATATGCTTTCAGAAGCATTGCTGTTCAAGAAGAATGCTAATCCTCTCTTAGCTTAATTTTTCTTGGGACTATTACAGTGTATTACTTAAGAGAGGTAAATCTCTTTGTAACCCTCTAGTCAGACTGCGCTCCTAACTGGCTGTTGTTTCAGGAGATGGTATTGTTACTGTGATTAGTGATGTTACTGTGAGCAGAAAGTGGTTTATTGATAACACTGCAGTTATCCCTCTCTGTCAGGCATCTTTGGGATATAATAAATGATTCATCCTGTCAGTTGAGCTCCCAAATAAATTCAGTGAGGAACAAAGCAAAAATAGTTAAAACTAAAAGACTGTACTTAAGTTTGTCTAGAATCCTCTGTTTAGAGCTATAGATTTTAATGACAAAAAAACTGGAGTGTGTAAGACAATTTTGGAAAAGGAGATCAATAGAAAGACTCACTATAAGGTGTGCAGAGCATCAAGCTGCTGTGGCAATACCAGTACAGCAGAGGACCACATGACAATTTTGTGTGGCAGCTGGGCGATTGTGATCACTTCTAATTAATGAGCCAAAATTAAGAGAAAGGCAATAATTTTGCCCTTTTCGCTAAGTGGGAAGTAGACAGATATCCTCGTAGATCCATGATTTCTTTTTGATTGTGGAACTGTCTTCCCAAGTCAGTGACGGATGCTCCAAGAGTTATTCTTCCAGATGTTACCCAGATGCTAAATTAGTCATGCTGCCTCACTGAGCCATGCAAAAATCACACTGACATAATAATGTCTGGCCTGGCCATTAAGGAGTGGTTTAAGGACCTGGTAGTTCATTTACATTTCCAGTACTATGATCCTACAGGCCACAAACTGAGTATAATCTCATATTTTAAGACAAATGAGTCTGGTTTAAAAATAAATTGTCCTCTTGACACTTGTCTCTTCCCATAATGACCATCACTGGGCTCAGTTCTCACACGGCCTTAGAATAAATGAGCACCCAGCCTGCCACGCTCCTGGTGGCTTCTTCCCCCGACACCAGCTGCTTTCGGATCATTCACTGCTACCCAGTTCTCAATGCTTAGGGAACTGGGATGAACCGAGCCTAAAGCCCTGCATGCTGGTGAGGGGATGGCACTGCGCCTCTCTCGTTAACCTTCACTGGGTGGCAATGACCGTTTTGTTTAACTGGTTCTGCTGTTGGGCTCTTAGCCAAATTGGGTCTCTCTGCCTTCTTCCTAGGGGTTGACTCAGGTACTGACAATCCCTGGTACAGCTTCCCAGAATCTGCTTTCCTTAGGCTTCTCCAGCTACACCCCTGCCTCACCCCCACGGGAAATATCCTTGGACAGTGAAACATGCCCAGGTTGCCCTTGCATTTCAGTCCCTCCCTGAAAATGTGCTGTGCTTATGGGGTATCGTCTCCAGGGAGGGAGCGGTTGCTGGGCCTGCATGCCCACACCCCTCCCATAACACTCAGGCTTGGCCCTAAATTGGCTTCCTTTTCTTTCTCTTAGAATGTTCAGTTTAGAGCCATCTCAGTTAAATTTCTTTTTCTTCTATATTCCTTTCTGTTCCTCCCTAGCTCTTCATTACTGCTCACTCAGATTCCTGCAACGGCCTCCTCGCCAGTCCGAGCCCCACCCGCCCCTCCCCAAACCATCTTATACCCGCCTTTTTAATCTGAGACTCAGGTCTAATCATTTCTCTCCCCTGCTCAAAAACTTGCAATTATCTGTCAAATTAAATTCCAGCTCCTTGGCCTGTCTTTCAAGGAACTCCATGCTTTGACCCCAAATAACCTTTTCAGGCTCTACATTTCTCTTCTAGTCAAATCGGACAACTTCCTATTACTGGAACTTCTGCCATCTGCTCATCCACAGAAATGCATAATAACCCCTCTCATGCATATAAACACAGCATTTCCTTTGCCAATATAACTGTTGCATGTTGTTATATGGAAATACCTGTATGTCAAGTTATTAGGTTGAATCATGTAAAAGTGCCACATTTAGAGATTAAAAGTGGTTGAATAGTGACAATTTCATGTGGTGCAACCTCATATCTCTCTCGCATAGCAATGCAAATGCACTATCTTCTTTCCATGACTCATAAAAGGCCCCCAAGGCTCGATTCACGCAGGCTATCTCCTTCGGGAGGTTTGGACACATTTTCGGTAACGCATCTGCACTATTCACAAGTTGTACGATTTAAACATGAACTTGACGATAAAACGACACTACCCTCTGAACCGACGGATGGCTATTTCGTGTGCAGCACAAGGCACCCTCCATCCACCTCAGCAGCTTCAATGCTCTGCACAGATCAGTGATGCTTCATCCAGTAATCTCCAGCTGCCTTTCAAGTTTAAGGCAAACTAAAGCCACCACAAGAATACCCCTCTGACAAGCAAATCATTCAAATTGCTGGTTCAAAACTAACCCAGAAATCTTAAGCCAATTGTATTTTATCTTGAACCTTCTGACAGGATGTAAGGCATTTCATCAAATCAACAGAAAAGCCCCAGTGAATTTCGTATTCTAATGATCCTTCCGTAGCTTGGCGTCTGAGCCCTGAGTCGCGTTGCTCTGCCAGCCACGTTTATTAATTAGTGTCTAACATTTCCATCTCTCTGCAAGTTGCAACCTCTCATAAAAAATGCATGATTTGATTGGCTTAGGAATGACAACTTCATTTACAACAGACAAATAAATGCCATACCTCACTCAGCAGTCTTTTTCCATTTATTTAACTACCCCCATGGCCGTTGGGATTTGTACTAAGTGAATGAAAGCAGATAACTAGTGTAATATTCCTTTCTTTATCATGTTTAAGCAAAAATGATTAAATATCAGTCTCTCTCTTTAAAAACAAATGAGTCTGGCTTAAACAAAATTCCTACTAAAAAAAGATGGCAAAAAATGCCTTAAGGGCTATTTCATATCACCCATGTTTCAAATGAAAACCCATTACGCATCTGAGCAGGACATCTGACATTGTTTTTAGCAGCTATATTTATTCATCTCATCTTCCACAGCCGTACTAGGCTTCAGTTGGTATTTTGCCAAAGATCTCTTCCAGTGCTGCAAATTCTTTACGAGTTTGATTTTATTTTTACTGTCTCATTTTGATTTCCACCTTTTACTCTAACATAAGAGATCACTAACCAACTTTGGAAATTATTGCTGGTACAGCTTAGGGAAATTATGACAGTTCAATTGTTCTATAAAAACCCTTATTCCGAAGCTCAGTCCTCTCAAGACCAAGTTCAAGGCCCGGGCCCTCAAGTATACAGCAAAGGTAAACTTGGAAAGGGGATCCATGGGACAAGAAGATGGGAGAAATTTCACATTAAGGAAATAGTCGGGACCCTCCACTGATACCACCCTACTTACAATGGCAAGCCTACTATTACCCATCGTCTCCCCCACGTCTGGGTGTGAAGTGCTGGATGCGGCCTCAGGAGACAGGAGCTGTTTTGCATTTGTTTAGCAATGGAAAGAGCATCACAGCTGGAACCACAAGGTCTGGGTTAGAATCCTGACTTTGTCAACTGCAAGTACCTATAGTCAAGCAACTTGACTTCTTGAAGAGTCATAGACTCATACCATTTCTGATAGCAAGGACCATATCAGAAAATGATCCTTTTCAGGGTTGTTTGGCTGGAATCAGATAACATGCATGCAAGTACACAGTGAACTGTAAAGTACTATATGATGATAAACATTTTAATTCACACAAGGATAACAATTAGAGAAAAAATGCCTTGTGGCCACACATGGTCATGTTCCACCTTGTGCTTCTTCTACTTTGTCAAGTAGGGGATCTGTCTACCCGACCAGAAGGATTTCGATGCAACCAAAGTGTTGAGACCGCCCTCCCACCCCTACCTTCTGCTCTACCGGTTTCTAAAGGACCCTTGAGATTTTTTTTATATCCAGAGACTGTGTATAAATAAAAGCTACACTTGAGAGTTCATGTATTCAACTGGCATTTGTTGAGCAGCACCTCCGGAATGACTTCGGGGGCTCTCAGGACGTTCCTTCCCCTGAAGGAACTCGGGGCTTCGCATGGAAAAGGCCGAGAGGTACACGGTCAGGGGGAACAAATGGAGCGGGTGGCAGGATGCCTTTCAGGACGTCCTACAGTGGATCACGAGGAAAGCATATTCAGTTCTACCTGCCAGGATGGGTGAGACGGCACTTGTGTGATGTCCCATGGTGGGGACACAGAGTGGGAGCAAGACTGTCACAGGAGCTGGAGAAAAAGGGAAGGGGCACAGCATGGAGTTCAGATCCCACCCTTCAGACTCAGCGGTTGCATCCATTTTTTCTGCCCCAAGACATGACAATGCTCACCCATGCTCATATGTGCTGAGAGGAACAGGTAGCTTCCAGTGTCCTGACGGTGACGCCACCCATCCTCTTCCACCTAAGAAAGCATCTGGAGGACTAATGAGTTACAGGGATGGATAACTTCAAAGTCCCCTAATCCCTTTTGTGCTTTTATTAGCTCTGACGACAACTGATAAGTCCCAAATTTTATAGAGGGCAGAATTCTAGAGATGCTACTATGGCAGAACACAGGATTTCCTCACTGACGAGCAACAGGCTATGGAAAGGGAGGTAAAGGATGAGGAGTCGAGGGTGATTTCGGCTTTTTGTCTCGGTGGGACCACCCATCCACTCAGACAGGGAGTGCCCGCAGAGGGCCTGTGTGTGGTGGGAGGAGGGTCTACGTATTGGAATTTCCTAGGGACCACTTGGATGGAACTTCCAATACCAGATACTAGACATCTAGGTTTGGGGTTTAGCAGAAAAGTCGGATTTCAAGATCAAGACTTCGGGGTCAGCAGCCTACTGGAGACCACGAGAAGGAGTGATGGAGACCTGAGGAAATCACCCAGCCTGGGAAGAAACGGGTGGAAACAAAACCCTGGGGCACAGGCAGGGGTGTCCAACCTGTGGCCCAGCCCAAGGATGGCTGTGAATGGGGCCCAACATCAAGTCATAAATTGACTTAAAACATTATGAGATTTTGTGATTATATGTCGCAATGTATTTAATGTGTGGGCCAAGACAACTCTTCTATGGTGTGGCCCAGGGACATCAAAATGTTGGGCACCCTGGATAGGCACAGTTCTTTGCTTGCCACCCTTACGGAAAACATCCAATTCCTTTCCATTGGGAGAAAGTATGTTGTTAATAATTTCTCTTCATTGTTGTAATGAAGGCACTGGGAAGGCCCACAGTTTGAGATATTTTATACATATTCTCTTTTACACTCAGCCGTGCTCTGATCCAGTTTTTTCAATATTCCAAATTTTAGGTCAGGTCCAGCCTTCCCTTTCATAAATCAGTACTGGGCCTAACCAGCTGGAGTATTCACTTTTATTACCAAAAACTTTGTTAAAGTCTAAGCTAAATGTTCCCTTTCCCAGTAAAGCTTTTTCCAGTTATCACTGGAAATATTTAATGTCTGTATTACTATGAGCTTGAAGAGCATATCATGTTTAGAGAAGGGAGTCAAGATAAAATGCCTGTGAACATACCCAAAAATCCCAACTATAATATCTATCCCACCAATATGGTCAGAAACTGAAGGTCAACATTCCTTTGACACCCTGGGATGCGCCGATTCTGGAAACTCGGCACCTGCACGATAGACTCTGAGAGACTGCCGCCCATGAGATCCTTGACTTGTAGGCAAAGTGATCTCCTTTTCCCATCCATGAATGGCTCTGAGGCACAGGTTACACAGAAATGCAGCAAGGGTGTGCCCTCAGTGTGGCATACGGCTACTGAGCCAATGTCATCAAGGCACCTCTCAGGAGGTGTGACCAAAGGGTGTCACAGGGACTGAAACACCCTTCTCCTGGGTCTTTCCCTCCTTTCCATGTGACAAGGAGACTTCATGCTTAATCAACAGGTTTGAGAGTCTGGAGCTCATTTTCACTAACAAGCTGATGTGCTGATTAACTACTGGATCCTGTCGCCCTGTGAGTTACACTCTTCTAATTCTTTCCAAGACCAAGGGTGAGGGGACTGAATCCATATGACTCAGAGGCACAGTGAGCACATATGAGAAAAAAAAATATCAAGCCAAGTGCTGGAAGCAACTAGGTGCCCATCAGTAAATGAATGGATCAAAAAACTATGGTACACTTACATAACGGAATACTGTGCAGCAGAAAGAAAGAAGGAGCTCCTACCCTTTGTGACAGCACGGATGGAACTAGAGAGCATTATGCTAAGTGAAATAAGCCAGGCAGTGAAAGACAAATACCATATGACCTCACCTTTAATGAAACCTAATCAACAAAACAAACAAGCAAAATATAACCAAAGACACTGAAATAGAGAACAGGCTGACAGTGACCAGAGGGGAGAGGGGAGGGAATTTCAGGGGAAAAGGGGAAGGGTTTGCAGGAACAAGTATAAAAGGGACACATGGACAATAACAATGGGGGATGGAAATGGGAGGGAGGTGGGGAGAGTGGGGTGGGGCACAATAAAAAAAATGTATCAATCTCGAAAAATGCATAGTTAAGAGGCAGAAGCTACTTTTTAACCCCAATCCTATTAATTCAGCTCTAATTAGAAACCGAAGTATAATGGGTAGAGGAATGTGAGCATGAAAGGTGTCAACTGTATACAAACTCAGCTGATGGGATTTTCAAGACAGTCATTTGGTGGTGATAAGCGAAATAAACACAAGGTGTGTGTGTGTTTGTGGGTGTCAGCCCTGCTAGTTCTCCTCTTCCTATTGATGGACTCCTGCTGGATCGCCTTTTCTGTTCAGGTCTAACACACCACCAGCTGGTATTGCACGGAAGTTGTTCTCTCTCTCTCTGGGTACCGATGCTCTCTGGTCCCACCCTGCTTCCCTTCCTGTCCCGCCCAGCAGCTCTGTTCACTTTCTGCTTCTCATGTGGCCAATGAGCTGTACTTGGTGCTTTTATGCTGGTCTGACAAGCAAAGCTGGGACTTAGGCAAATGCTGGCCATGGCAAATTTAAGTTTTATGTGGCAACAAATGACTCTGTGCTTGCAGACTGCTATCTAGGATGTTTGGTGCACTTCAGGTGATTAGGAATAACCTGGAAATGTGAAAAATGTTCCTTGAGGAAACAGCACTGGTGAGGTCTGTTTGCTCAAGAAGTAAGGATGAAAAACATAAAACACTTAGAGGGATATCTTACAACTGTTTGGGGCAGACGACATTCCTATTAAGCTCCCCAAATTGCAAAAACACGTGCACAAAGCACCCCGCATAGCATTCATGCAGTAGTTATGTTTTCTTTGTCAGCAAAAGTCTCTCAGGTTGGGGCTATCAAGAGAAAAGGGCTAAGGGTTTTGCTTTCCAGGTGAGGACTTTCAAGCCCAGGAATGAAGAAGCGGCAGGGACTCCAGGTGTCTACTGTTCCGTAAGGTGGGACCGGGCAGCCAAGTATTACAGGTTAACTCTTTGTGACAGAAAATTGCTCCTCTCGCTTTACAATGAGCTTACTCTGGCCAGAAACACTGTGCTTAAAAAAGCATCAACGCCTCATCCTTTTACAGACCAGGACATATTAATTCTACATAAGTCTCATTCACGTGAGATTTTTTGTCTGGTCTTAGAGTGCTGATGGGATGGCAAAATACAGCTGCTCCTACCAAAATGCAGGTGAACAAAAGACTTCCTCAGTTGTCCCTTTGCCTCTTTACCTGTCCCAGATAGGCAGGTCATCCCAGTGTACCTCCAGGGAAGGTGGAGCTCTGCCCTCTCGAGCACTCAGATGACAGCGCACATGTATTCAGTGCCGTCTTAACGTGAACTGTGATCAATTCCCTGGAAAACAGCACTCGCTGGTGAGGTCTGTTTCTACAGAACAGTGCTTCCCAAACTTCACTGTGCACAAGCACCTCCCAGGGATCTAGCTTCAGTGCAGGTCTGAGCAGGGCCGGAGACTCAGCATTTGTAACACATTCCCATGATGCAACACTATTGGTCCATGAACCACACTTTGAGTAGCAACACTATGCTGTGCTTGTGGGCAGGTAAGCAGCATATGTCCAAATGAAGGGTGGAGAAGGACGCAAGGCAATCACTACCTCCTAGCCCTTGGAAGAAGGGTTCAAAGATTCATTCTTCCAGCAGTGGTTCTCAAAGTTTCGTGACCACCGCAATCACCTGATGGAACTTTAAAAATACTGATGCCTGGTTTCTACCTTGAGAGAATCTAATTTCATTTGCCTGAGGTGTGGTGTGGGCAGGTGCAGTGTCAGGAGCTTCCCAGCAAGTCTGCAGTGTAGAAGTGAGAATCACTGCCCTGGCTGCTGATGCCAATGGGCTTGATTAAACATGAAGGCCACTTCCCTATTCCTCGTCTATTTCTGCACAAATGCATCTAGCTCATGTATCATTTTAGGTAAACGGCCACATAAATATTAGTACCGTCTCTCTGGGTCTTTTTCGGAGAGTGGAAATGAGAAAGAAATCACCTTGTTCGACTGCCCTCTTGTCAGGGAGTGTAATGGCGTGGACAGGCTGGCATTCGCACTGTGAGTTTTCTGTGAATTCTTTAAAACAGCATGTTTGGCATGATCTTGTAGAAAAATTGCAGGGGCGTGATTTCTCAAGAAGAACAGCAGGCTCAGAGCGAGGAGACATGCGTTTCTGTTCCACCTCCACCATGACGTGGTTGTGTGGCCTGCAGCCCGTCACCTAACCTTTCTGAGTGTCAGTTTCTCCATCTGTTAAGTGACGGGGTTGGACAGTATCATCTCTTTTTTTTTATAACTAATCTTTTTAAAAAATATATTTTATTTATTTATTTTTTAGAGAGGGGAAGGGAGGGAGAAAGAGAGGGAGAGAAGCATCAACGGGTGGCTGCCTCTTGTGCACCCCCTACTGGGAGCCTGGCCCACAACCCAGGCAGGTGCCCTGACTGGGAATCCAACCAGCCACCCTTGGGTTGGCTGGCTGGCACTCAATCCACTGACCCGCATCAGCCAGGGTTGGCAGTATCATTTCTAAAAACACTCTCAGCTTCTACAGCCTATGATCTATAATGAGATCTGGTCTATCCTCCTCCACATGCCCCCTCTTCCTCCACTGACCCAGAGAAAAACATTCAAATAAATAGAGACCTACTGAAATTAGCCACAGGACTGCACAGGCTTGTGACTCTTAACTTTTATTTTCCTTACTGATGACATTTAGTTTGTGTTAATGACCTCTAGAGGTTTTACATCTGGACAACTTGGACTAAAAAGTGATTTAGGTGACTTATTGGTTGTGATTCTCTAATAAAGAACTCAGTGGTGCTGGTGAGACTTAGTTTTTTAGGGGTTGTAATAATAGTAAAGGCCCCCAAAGGCTGTAGAAGAAATGTAAGGGAAAACTCATCCAAGTCTCGGCTAAAGCTCCTCTTCCCATTTAAATGACAGTTTACAAATATTAGTAAATCATACACGGGA
>PVKM010001460.1:0-77508 GCA_004027735.1 Carollia perspicillata
TGAATGACTGATACCTTCTTGATCTTACCAACACTGTACTCACTTTGAAAACATATATTTAAAATGGATATGTTGAGTGTCAGATTATATTTAGAATCCAAATTGAGCTCTAGCCATAGAAATCATGCTTTTGTATGCCTTGAAGGGAAGAGAAGATTTTGGGCAATACAGGGGAGAGGTTGCATGCTTTTTTTTTCTGGCAATGTACACAAGTATCCACTCCTATGGCATGTTTGATCCACAATTTCCTTGTTATATTGGAAAAAGACCCTCCTGTAGAACACTGTTAATGTGATATTATATTTTGAACCAGAGGAATTTGAGCAAATTTACCAAAGGTTTTGAATTATGCCTCCCAGGAAGATGGTGAAGATTCCAGGAAAATTTCAGCAGCGGAAGAAGCACAAGGACCAATGACATTCAAATTGGTTTGACATAAAGATAACCAGGTGGACAGAAACACTCTGACTTTTTAACTCAGCTAGGGATTTAAAGGCCCCCTGATGAAAAGGACTCAAGCCAAAGCGTTGAGGAGCTCTTGATAAAGATGTTTTCCCAGTATGTGGCAGCCGTTAAAAAGCAAATAGGTTTCCGGGATATAACAAAAAGGGTTGGAAGATACAGTGGCACAATGAACAATGGAGGCTTTTTTCTTCAGAGAGACTGGACGCCTGCCACCTTCCCACCTGAACGCTATGAGGCAGGTTGAAAGAATCCTGAGCAATGTGCCTGAGACAGCTCGAAGTGAGAATGATCTATTCTGAATGTCTGGGAAGGCAAATTACTGGCAGTCAGATGGAAGGATTCACAATTATGAAAGGCACGGTGAAAGCTGATCAGATTCTCCTTTCTACTAGGCTTCATGCTTCAAAACAACCAGAACTCCATTTTATTAAAATGCCCATCGCTGTCAGTAAAGGAGATGGGAGTCTGCTTGACAGAACCGCCTAAAAGGCATTGTTAGGGATGCTGGCAGGGCTCTCAGGCCACCTGACCTAGACGGGGCTCTTGCTAATGCATCCTCATAGCACAGTCCTGGGAGCTAAAATACATTGCAAAGACAAGTCAGGCTGATTTCTAGATTAAATTCCCCTGTCCACTGCTGTGTGCTTCACCGAATGTGGTAAGCTGAGCGTGAACTTCAGCAAAGGGCTGTTGAGCAAATAAAGGCAGATAAGGAATGTTAAAAGGACTAAAAAAAAAAGTATAAATTGCAAACTGTCAGATCATCCATAGCCTCAGCCAAGTCCAAATGGCTTCATTTTCCTTTTCTAGTCTGGCCAGTCTGCTTGAGTCTCTCCCACTGGTATTTTTGGGATACGGTCCAGGCCATTATGAACAGATCCAACAATGTGCAGTGATCTTGAAGCTTGCAGAAAAGTTTGGGACTACTTAAATTACACCCCATTTATCTTTACCAGGGGATTGTGTATTTCTGTCAAAAGTATCCTTGGTTCCCCAGTGAGCTAACTTGCAGTAATTCTGTCATTTGGGATAAATTTAGAGGTACAGTGTATAATAAATGCTCAGAATTCAGTATTTCCTTTTAGTTGAATCTACTGTCTCTTTCCATTTCAATGACTGCAACCTCTTTCCTTCTATAATATATGGCTATTTACCCTTGGTGTCTTCTCCACTAGATATGGAGTCATGACCTTTTGTCAACCTTAACCTTCATGCAACCATGACAGGCTGTTTCAACAATCAAGCCACTTGTAATGTTTATTTGCCTGCAGTACAGCTAATTCAACCTCCTGTATACCTTCATGCGATGTATTTCCTTCTGTAATTGGCACTTAATTAAAGCAATACTTTAAGGAAACTGCTGAAGTTTTCAAGGAACTGAGTGCCACAGCATGCAGTATTGTGGCAGGAGCCCTGTTCCTAGAGGCAGAGGTGAACTAGACACCAAGCTCCACCCCAATGAGGCTTTGCAATTTTTAGAGTTCACCTGGCTCAGCCTCAGTTTCCTCATCTGTGAAATAAGGACAGTGCCTGCTCCCAGTGATGTTTTAACAACTACTTGATGTGGTACACATGAGGGCTATTTCACATAATGCCCTTCACTGAGTAACAGGTCCATTTCTGCTTCTCTCTCTTTGCTTTACTTCTTACCTAACCCCTCGTGTCTTTCCTTCTCTCTCCTTCCTTCCTTCTTCCTTCCTTTTCCTATATCCCACTGTCTATACTATTTCCCAGCCACACCCTCCACTTTCGCCAAGAAGGTCTACCAACAGACCCTATACGTGCTGTACTTGCTCCAATAGACCCTTTGCTCACACGACCCCTTCATCATGTCCGCAATCACCTCTCCAGGTCCCAAACATTATTTGAATACTGCTCTTCCCTTAACATTCTTCTACAGTCTCCGTTTTACTGTGGACTCTTGTCTGATGATCCTACCCAATATTAAGCTCTTTTTCTCTCAATTTTTATTTATTTACTCTGTGTCACTGTTCTCCAATATTTTATTGGGAAGGATTTTATCTATTTAGTTAGCTCCTAATCTCTCTAATATCAAACTTGTACACCTTTTGCATTCCCGAAACCACCTATCATATTTCTAGGTGTAGCGTGGGTCTTAAATAAAATGGTACATTCTATTGTGTCACTAGGTATCAGTCCAATTTTCTAGTTTGGTCTTACCGATGCATTTCAATACACCTGCTTATATCTCCGTATGAAAGAATTATCTCATTTCTTCTATAAGGGCTTCACTTCATCATGTCTCTAGGTCATAATTATAGACTTAGCTAAATTTTTCTTAAAATAATAATTCTGAAAGAAAAAAAACCTTCCGAATAAAACATTGACTGTTGTTCGTGGCTTTAATATTAGGGTACTATAATATCTACTGATGTTCTGGTAAATGGTTAACAACCATCTTTGTGTAGAAAAAAGAAAAAGATCCCCTGATTTATGGTGTTTGTCAGTTTTCATGGTGTAACTAGTTCCATCATGGCTGATTTCAAGCTTCCAAAGTAATTTCACAGAGTGCAAAGTTGGGGAGAGATGTGCACATTCGGGCTCCTGAGCCCATGCACGTCAGCTCCAGATCACCGGTGAGTATCCCACTATCTTGAAGATGGGTGATTTTCGCTGTTTTAAAGTACCTTAAGATCTTGTCTCTCTAGGCAGCCCTAAAATAGATTAATTCTGTAAATATCACTCCCATTGACAAAAAAAGCAACAGCTGTCCAGAGACAGATTTGAACTTTCCACTTTTGTCTCAGAATTCCTTCTTAGACTGCTTTAAGAGAGACTGACTTGTTCGTCCTATGATATGAAGAATAGGAATCATCTCTCTTCATTCGTCTCCAGATCAGAGTTATTCTCTTCAATGTTAACATTGCTTTATTCTGTCTCTAATAGATGATGCCATTTTTTCTGAACACACGTTAAAGGAGTGGAAGTCACTAAGTGTTTCTTTCATATTGATCAAGACTTTGGCATACAGCATTAGCCTGGTGTATACTCACACAAGCAAATACTGCATTTGTCATATCAGGCACTGGTCTTAATTACTTAAAATCCCTCATTCCTTAAGTAATACCTCCAGTCAGCAACATTCTGGTAAATGTTTTTCTCCAGGAATGTGGATTCTCGCACTTCCAATTATGGCAGAGTTCAGTTTCCAACATGACCTCATCTAATCAACAAAATTCCTGAAGATTTATTTGTCAGCTTTACTGAGCTTAGATTCAAAGACAAAAACAGCTTCACCCTGGCTGGTGTAGCTCAGTGGATTGAGCACGGGCCTGTGAAGCAAAGGGTCACGGGTTCAATTCCCAGTTGGGGCACATGCCTGGGTTGCAGGCCAGGTCCCCGGTGGAGGACTCATGAGGGGCAACCACACACTGATGTTTCTCTCCCACTCTTTGTCCTTCCCTTCCCCTCTCTCTAAAAAGAAATAAAATATTAAAGAAAAAATTCCTTTAAAAAAAGACAAAAACAGCTTCATCACATCATTGCTTCAAGTGAACCTATGGTAGTACTTAATTGTACTATTGCAAAGTGGGTGAGACATCCCTGCATTTCTCATGTTCTTTTCAATGCCATACTTCTGATGATTATCCAAACTAGAAAGTGCACTTGGGTTGTATTCAAGGCACTAAAACTCAAGTTTAGATCTTTCATAATTAGCTGTAGGACTTTTATATCTATCCCTTAATCTTCTTTGGTCACAGCTTCTCTATCTGAAGAAAAAAGGACAGTAGCATATTCAAGAAGCCTTTCCAGCTCCAGCATTCATCTTTCTAGTAGTCTAAGGAGAGAGAAATGGGCTTTGCAATAATGGGCAAGTACCTGACCTTGGTATTTGTGTCAAGTATTGCCTTATACAACATCTTTAAAGGCTGTTTGAAACTCACCAAAAGATGCAAGTGAAGCATAAATTGTCAATATGTATTGGTTTATCAGTCCCTTCTGCAGAAAATGTCTATAACTGGCATTCCACACTACTTCTGCTTCTTTCTAACGTCATTTCTGTGACACTTTTCCCATTACAACTACTGTTTTGTTTGTTCCTCCTCCTTTTTTAAAATTTTTGATGCTATTATTTTTGTTTTTCATACTTTGACACACAGTGATAAAGTAAGACCTAGGTAATGGATTTTATCAATTGCAGATATTTATGCCCCTAGCCACCCACCCTATCAAGTGAATTATATGCATCTCAAAATATTTGGATCACTGTCTCTATCCTAAGATTATAATTCTTATATATCTAAGTCTCCTTATTTAGGCCTTTCTATTACTTAATGTATACTAACAGTTTGGCCCAATGAAAGATTGAAATACCAGCTGTCTCTAGCAAATACAGAAGTATAATATACTTGTTTTCAGCAATGTTAACATTATTTTGTGTGATCTCTACATGCAACCTAGCAAACAGCAACTCTAAACTACTGAAAAATCAAGAATTCCACTCAGGCTTCTAACCTCATACTGTTCGTATGTCAAATGCGAGCAAGAGCAGCAGGAAACTGGCCTGCTCTTTCTAATTACAATTATGATAAGAGTTTAGCACAAGTCTACTTAAAATCACAGAACCTTTCAGTGCAAGACTGGTATTTTATTCCATTGTATATTCATATGATTACGTTTATTTGACTGCTCAGAAGAGAAAAAATCTCTCTCATTGTCCAACACATTCTTACTTAGGATACTACAAGGAGTGACCCACATGCAATCATACACTGTCTCGTTTTCATGCAAATGACAAAAGCATGTAAAACAAGATGATGGAAAAGACTTTTCCCCTTCTCCCTGAAACTAATCTCTCCCTTCCAGGGAAACCACAAATCTTGGGTTCAAATAAAAGTCATTTAATTGGGTGGAATTTCTATGCAAAAACTAATGCTATTTGGACCAGCAGACAAGTGTAATTCTCTGTCTCGCCAGGGAACCACATGTTCCCAACCAAGCTGAGCTCCTCTTTCCCAGCACTGGCAAGGCAAAAAGTGTTCCAATTAGTGAGGCTAATTTTTCCTCCTATCACTCTGCTCTCCTGTGCCAGTGTGGGGTAAGTGAGGGTAGACTTGGGAGACTGCTTTAAGTCATTGATGGAAGAACCAACTGATTGATTGATATTGGGCTGAAGCAATCCTTCTGTTCACCCATTGGTTTGCCACTCATCAGGAAGCTAGGAGCACTGAAAGCGAGCCAAGCCTGTCAGATGTGGCACTGAGAACACTGTTCTTTGTGGAATATTTTTGGATGCCAGATACCAATCACTCATGGGACTTTGCCACTCAATAAGAATGTCGGATGTGGACTTTAATTATAGCCTAGCAGAAAAAGGGCGATGGAAGGAGCAGAAGCAGCTTTATTTTTAGTAAACCCAGCTCTTAGCCACCATAAACCCTGTGAATCTATTTTAGGGGATTGTCATTGCTGTTATGGTGGCTTTCATCATCATTGCTAAAAAATATCACATTGACAGCTTTGGGGAGTTGAAGGTCCTCACTCTAGGGAACTTGAGAGACATGATGGCCATATTTGGGAGGAGCTCAGCCCTGATGCCTTAGTATTAAACTTTCTGAACCCACTTCTAGAAGATACAGAAAAGTTTGGATTTTAAGAATCATCACTTGACTTTAATTACTGCCTCAAAACACTTTAGAGAGAGAGGGAAAGCTAGTCGGAAAGTCTACAACTGAGTGAGAGTCTTAAGTAGAGATTAAAGGACAGAGAGCTCTCTGTATGGATACTTTCACCACTTTCACATAGCAGTGTTTTCTGATAAAATCATTCATTTGCAGATGAGGCAGTCAGGAAGGCGTTGTATTTACTGAGCACAAACTTCATCTTAGGTAAGAAGAAGAAAGGACATAATGACTCTACTCAGTAATTTCACATGTGTAATTTGAGAACAATTTGTCAGTAGGTGGAAATGAATAATATGCATACGTGTATTACATATTAATAGTTTCATAGAAATGCTAACTGGATTCACAAAAATGACAACCACCCTGGCTGATGTAGCTCAGTGGATTGAGTGCTGGCCTGTGAACCAAAGGGTCACCAATTCGATTCCTAGTCAGGGCACATGCCTGGGGTTGTGGGCCAGGTCCCCAGTAGGGGGATGCATGAGAGGCAACCACACATTGATGTTTCTCTCCCTCTCTTTCTCCCCACTTTCCCTCTCTCTAAAAATACATAAATAAAATATTTTTTTTAAAAAAAGAAATGGCAACCAATTGAGCAGTGATATTTAAGAAGTCAGCATGAATGAGCCTGGAGAATATCATACTAAGTGAAATAAGCCAGCCAGAGGATGACAAATACAATATGATTTTACTTATATGTAGAATCTAATGAATAATATAAACTAACAAATAGAAATAGATTCATAGATACAGAGAACATACTGTCAGCTGTCGGGGGGAGAGGAATTAAGGAGCTTGGTGAAAAAAGTGAAGAAATTAAGTAAAAAATTAAACAACATTATGGAGAGAGACAACAATATGGTTATTATCGGAGGGAAAAAATGGTGGGAGGGCAGGCAGAAGTGGGTAAAAGGGAAATAAATGATGACAGAGGATACTTGACCTTGGTGAACACACAATACAATATACAGGTGATTTATCATAAAACTGTCATCCCAATAAATTCAATTAAAAGAAGAGAAGTTGGCTCTAAAAAGATGGCTATAGCATATACCACCTCACTCTGCACACACACACACCCTAGCTAAGAGTTGGACAAAACTTTCTTTTTATACCATGAGACTGCCATCAGAAGGGAAAGACTTGATACTTGTGAATTGGCAACCTACTGGTGAGAGGCCCCTAAGCCCATTACCATTTCCTGAGCTCTGCAGCCCCATTTTTGAACTTAATGTTAAAGGGCAATGAGCCAAAGACATCCTACTTGGAGGCTGCTGGCTTGTTTGTTTATTTATTTATTTATTTATTTATTTATTTATTTATTTATTTATTTATTGCATTCAATGTCCTTTCTCCTTACATATTCCCTCATCTTAAAAGCCATAGGCATCATAGACTATGAATATTTACTAAGCAAATAATACTTCAATGACACGGCTTTGGAATTAAGGGATATTATATTTTGAATAGATAGAGAGCCCTTGAGGAGCTTGAAATCAAATAAGGAGAGTCAAATAATTTTATGTAAGTTTTGAAATACATATAAAAACCCACGTAACTTATTTCCCATTACTGTTTATTTTAACTTGAAAACTAAATATTGGACACTTATTGTATTCAATCTCTGTGGTAGGTGATCCTGGGAATATGAAGTAGATACAAGATGTAGTATTTGCCTCCACTAGAGCATACAAAATAAAAATATACTGTAGATGTAATTACACATAATTCAATGCCAAAGTGAGGGATTCAGGTAATATGAATTAAAGGAGACCAGATCAGAGAGATACCAGTATAGACTGAAGTATTTAGTACAGATTTCAAAAACTCCATGACGATAAGGCAGTTATCTAGTTAATAGATAATAATAGATAAACTGGAAAACTTAAATAATAGACTTTGGGGCCTGAATTATCTACTTTATGATGCTTATATGACATGTGTCAATATAATAGATGTTGGGTAGTCACAATAAATACTAGTAAGTAGATATATTTAAATTTAAAGATATTTCATTAAATTATAGCAGTAATTATTAAATTATAATGATAATGAACAAAGAGGGCCTTTTCAGTGCTACTGAAGTAATAGATACTTTCTCTTTTGTGACTGGACCACTGCAATCCAAGCCAACTATAACATACAGTCCAAATTCTACTGGCTCAGCTCCTAGCCATGTATGAGGTGTTTCTTGTTCACATACTATGTTCACATGAAGTCAGCAAAACCACCACCATCTGGTCAAAACTGTTCAAGACAGCTCATAGGAGTGAGTCCTAATAACCTGTCTTGATCAATCCATCACATGTATTCGCTGAATTCTTGAAATGTCAAGACAATCTCCATGAGTTATGTGGAAAACAAAGAAGATTCCTGCCCTCCAAGAGCTTGCCATATAGTTGAGCACCAAGATATGCATACATAAAAGGTAATTAATTATAAACAATACAGTGAATAATAAAAGTCAAAAGAATAGTATCAGATATGGCAAAGTATGAAAAGAGGACTACTTTGAGAGAAGTACTCTCCTTTCCCTAGTCTTTTAAAATTGGACTTCTGGTCAAGATGGAGGCATAGGTAAACACAGCTCACCTCCTCACACAACCATAGCAAAAGTTACTACTAAACTACAAAACAACTATCACCCAGAATCATCAGAAAATTGAGCTGTATGGAAGTCCAACAACCAAAAAATTAAAGCAGTCACATTCATCCAGACAGATAGAAAGGGTGGAGATATAGAAATGGGAAACACAGAAAGTGCAGTCCAACACCCATGTGTAGTAGATAAAAATCAGGAGGGATAGATACCTCAGGAGCAAGGAATCCCAGTCCCACACTAGACCCCCAGCCCAGGGTTCCAATACCAGGAAGGTGAGTCCCCATAACTTCTGGCTGTAAAATCTGGTGGGGCTTGAGGAAGCAGAAGAAACTGCAGGATTCTCAGGCATCTTCTCTTAAGAAATCATGAATGGACCTCAGTGTACTTAGAACTTATGCAGATTCACTCCTTCTGGGCTCCATCACTGGGACAGGAGCTGGAAGGGCACCAATGGCATACAGGAGAAACTGTAGTGTCTAGCATCAGGGCAAGTCCCAGGAGACAACTTCCTCCTGGACAAAACTCCAGAGGCCAGGCAGCAGCCACTATTCCCTTTCTGAGTTTTCCCCCACACAGAAAGACAGAGCAGCAACATCATATCTGAGACTCCATCCACCTGGTTCACATACTTTGCCCTACCCTGGCAATTACCTAAGGCTCTACCCCACAATTTACAAGTGCCTTTTTTTACAGTAGACCACACTACTAACACAGGGAGTTAAAGCAGCTCTGCCTAATATATAAAAACAAACACAGGGAGGCTGCCAAAATGAGGAGACAAAGAAATATGGCCCTAATGAAAGAATAGATCAAAACTCCAAAATAAGAACTGCATGAAATGGAGATAAGCAATCTATTAGATGCAGAGTTCAAAACACTGGTTGTTAGGATGCTCAAGGAACTCATTGGGTACTTCCACAGCATAAAAAAGACCCAGGCAGAAATGAAGGTTACACTAAGTGAAATAAAAGGGAAATACAGGGAATCAACATTGAAGTGGATGAAGGTGAGAATCAAATCAATGATTTGGAATACAGGAAGGAAAAAACATTCAATCAAGATGGCAAGAAGAAAAGACTCCAAAAAATGATGATAGAGTAAGGTGCCTTTGGGAAAACTTCAAATGTACCAACATTCAAATCATAGGGGTGCCAGAAGGAGACAAGAAAAAGAAAGAAATTGAAAACTTATTTGAAAAAATACTGAAACAAAATTCCCTAATTTGGTGAAGGAAATAGACATGCAAATCCAGGAAGCTGAGGGAGTCCCAAACAAGATGGACACAAAGAGGACCACACCAAGACATACCAAGACACATAATTAAAATGCTAAAGTTTAAAGATAAAGAGAGAATCTTAAAAACAGTAAGAGAAAAGCATAGCGTTACCTACAAGGGAGTTCCCACAAGACTGTCAGTTGATTTCTCAAAAAAAAATTGCAGGCTAAAAGGGACTGGTAAGAAGTATTCAAAGTGGTGAAAATCAAGGACCTACAACCTAGATTACTCTGTATAGCAAAGCTATCATTTAGAATCGAATGGGCAGATAAGGTAAGTGCTTCCCAGAAAGTAAGGTAAAGTAAGGTAAAGCTAAAGGAGTTCATCATCACCAAGCCATTATTATATGAAATGTTAGAGAGATTTATTTAAGAAAAAGAAGAAAATCAAAACTATAAACACTGAAATTGCAATGAATTCACAACTATTGACAATTGAATCTAAAAAACAAACTAAGCAAACAAGCAGAACAGAAACAGAATCATAGACATGGAGATCATCTGGAGGGTTATCAGTTAGGAGGGAGATGAGGAGAATGTGGGGAAAGTTGGATGGATTAAGTACAGAATAGACAGGGGGATGTTAAGAACAGAATAGGAAATGGAGTAGCCAAAGAACTTATATACATGATCCATGAACATGAACTAAGGAGGAGATTCCCAGAGGGATTGTGGGTTACTGGGTGGAGGGTGGAAAAGAGGGAAACATTAGGACAACTGTAATAGCATAATCAATAAGATATATTTTTAAAAAATAAAATAAAATAAAATTACCAGCACATGCCCTCCCCTTTACTCCACAGCAGTCAGGCAAAGGCCAGCTATAGACAGATATCCATTTACTGGTCATTGTCCAACTCTATTCTCAGACTTGCTTGCCTCCTTAACCCTATATTCTGGCTATCAATATCCATTTCTATCCCCTCAGTTTGTAAACTCATTCAAACTCTCCTTTCTGGTTTAATAAAATGGGTTCCCTCAAGACTTCCCACTCTGCACCCTCTCCTGAGTTCCACATCTTTCATAACTCCAGATAAGAGACTATCATTTATTTTCCAGCCTAACAGAGTTCAAAAGCCAGCCCAACCCCTGGCTATCCCTGCCAAACAAAAGGGGTTTCAGAGTAAAGAGAAAAGTACAATTAATGCATGCACAATATGTCAAGACACTGGATGAACAAAGTTAAAATCAATGTCAAACATTCAAAAGTTCAGAGTTAGAAATGGAAGGGAAAAAGTTCCTTCAACTTGATCATTTCCTAAAACAGTCAGTGAGTAGAAGCTCTAAGTCAGTGTCTTAGAACTTTTTAATCCATTTAATGTTCAGTATCAGTAAGTATTTGCTGGATTGATTAGTACTGAGAGCTTGGTCACTTGTCCACCCAACCACATCTTACTTTGTTCTATGGCTTGATTAGCCCATGCCTGAGTTAGCAGATGATGTGTCTATGGTTATCTGCCTGTTGCATGCTTTGTCTTTATCATTTTGACTCAAAAGATTTATGTACTCCCGTTAAAGACAAAAAGAAGTGACTCCTAGAGCACAGAGCTCTTAAGCATTACAGGTACTCTTGTCTTCTCATCTAGGATGAAGCTTCTAATGAAAAAGATGGTGCCTTTGGTTCTAAATCTTGAGAAGGAGGGAAAAGTGATACAAGAATATTTGTTCTTATACTTTCACAGTTACCTTCCTCCTATCACCAAAAGGTTTCATTTCAACTCCTCAGAGGAACTGGAGAATTGCTACAAAAATTTATGTAAGAAAGAAGTAGAAGGGGAAGGTAGGAAAGGCCAGTGAGTTTGTGAATGTGCTTTCAGGAGAACAGAATCAACTGTTCTCCTGACTCTCTACACTTAAGAAATTGTGGCAGCTCAGTTATGGGTGATGACTGAAGGACTCACTCTATGACTCTTTTATGACCACTCAGAATGTAACTCAGGTGCTCAAAGACCAAGAAGACAGATGCTGTAAGCAATTCTAATGTGTCTGGGGACAGCCGTGGTGGCCAAGCTGTCAGCAAGGTTGATATGCTGACACAGTGCCTTAGAGTAGCACCAGCAGCCCGTCTCCTAAAAGCAAAGTCTCCACAACAATTACTAAGTTATTTTGCTATGGCTCATAGATTCTTAAGGAAAAATCAAATATGTGAGCCCTTATCATTTCATATGATTACCATTTCAATGGCTCCTGATGTGTCTTTTACCCATAAAAAAAGCATGAATTCTGGAGCCAGAGAACCTGAATTTGAATTTGTGTGTGCCATCTGGAAAGATCTTAATCTATCTCTGTAATCTATCTGTGTTTTGGCTTCCTCAATTATAATAATAATAGAAGATAATAATAACATCTATTCACAAAATTGTTGTAAGAATTAAGTAAAACCATATAGGTAACATACTGAAAACAGACCCTGGAACATGATATTTTTTTCTTAATTGATTTTAGAGAGAGAGGAAAGTAGTGTGTGTGTGTGTGTGAGAGAGAGAGAGAGAGAGAGACAGAGAGAGAGACAGAGAGACATTGACTTGTTGTTCCACTTATTTATGCATTCATTGGTTGATTCTCATGTGTGACCTGCCCAGAGATTGAACTGCAATCTTGGCATATTGAGATAACACTCTAACTAACCAAGCTACCTGGCCAGGGCCTATTAAGTGTTAGCTATTAATATTATTATTACATCCTGCCAAGTGCTTGTAGATAAATCCTCATGAAATAATACTGTGCTCAAAAATGTGCTCCATTGTCTTGTAGGAAACCTCTCATTCCTTAAATAAAAACACCATTCAGGTCAACAAAAATTTAACAGGTCTTTTCTGTTCAAGGAAAAGGGATTCAAAAAAATTGAACAAAAGTAATTCTAAACTACTTAAGCCAAGGGGGTTTCTAGTAGAGTTTTGTGGGAGGCAGGATGCTGTCCACACTTAAAATCTGTTATCTGCTAAGATCTTAATCTGTGAGTTACTCTTTTTATAAAAAGGAAAATGTAAGCACCCTCCCCTTCATTTACACCCATAGACAGACTAAGTGAGCTTTTGCCTAGAGCATCAAATGCACTGGAAGAGAGCACAAATTGACCCCAGAACCTCAACAATAAAAAGGACACCTTCCAATGTCTAACTCCACCCTTAGGCATTGCTTTGCTTGGAGGCAACTTTGAGCATTTTTTCACACGCTGCAATTAGGATTGCCTGCCTGTAGGGCAAGGGTCCCAATATGAGGAAATTATAGCCTAGTATAAACTGCCATAAAAACAGAGAAAAGTTTAGCAAGCAGCATTTGAATATTGAAAAACACAGACTGGATCTAAAGAGATGTTGGGGGGGCTCCGCCCACAGGATCTCCCCTCCCCCTCGCTGCCACTGATGAGAATAAGTCTACCAAGACATGATCTGCTTGGAGAGGAAAGGTAGTCGATCTCACAAAAGGAAGAGTCAGGAGCCTGTTCCTCAATGGGCTTTTACTGGGTTTATTTGTATAGGAATACGGGATGTATATGTAAAGCTCATCAGTCATTGTCAGGCAGTAATGACCAGATGATAGATAACATTCAAAGAACTATGAGGGTTTATTCTGAGTCAGGGTTAGACCGCTAAAGGGCCATAAAACTTTTGGGAAACAAACTCATTTCATGCTTGGACCTTTATCATTTAAATGAGGGTATTAGCAAAGTAGGTTTCATAGGATTTTATGCATTCTTTCTTAGGCCTGATCACCCCAGGGAACCCACCCTTTCCAGCACAGGACTGCACCGCCCTTTATCATTGTTCCAGGCTTAAGTCAGGCAGGGAAACTGAGTAAGCCAATAGATTTGGAGACTGCTCACAGACAGAATGAGGACTCAGACAATGTCAAAGCTGAGAGGTGAGGATCCATCACCCCCTTTTTCTATAGCCCCCTAAGTCTTGCCCTGAGGGCCCCTCCATGACCATGCCTGTCTTAGGTCATCCCTCCCTTGAGGAATCTTACCCATCATTGGTCATCTGCTCAGGGCCAAGCAAGGTAAAGTAAAAGGGGCAGAGGTGGCATTCCTGCCAGGGAGATAAGCTTTGTCTCCTTAGTGGCTTATGGTCCCAAGATCTTTTTACTCAGCCTTAGCCATGGGGGCTTATAGCTTCTGAAACCAGGAATTACAGTTCCCAACAAAGAAAAAGTCCCAATTATCATAGGCTAAAGCTTCTCATTAACTCCTTCCTGGAAAGCTAACTGGAAGTTTATGTTAGGCCACATTACATTCATATACAGATCATAATATTCTCTCTACTTAACTGAAATGAATGGTACATTAAGAGAGAATACATATCATGTGTATATTTTGTTAGTCTTAGCCAAATTTATGTGTATTCTTAGGAAGTTCCAAGCTAAAGAACCTTCCAACGGATGTTAAAGGAGCTTTTAGAAAAAGTAGCATCCTAACTTATGACTGGAGCCTAGATCTTGGTGTCTAAAGTGGATAAAACTATATAGGGAACACCTACTACAAAAGTTTCCCTTAACAGTGTGGAAGCCCAAATGATGGACTTGCACCTAGGCCTGCCTCTGTTTTCCCTCTGCAGTGTTTCTTGCAACCATTATTCCCTTCTACCTTCTGCATCGCTTCTATAAAGATAAGCTGGTCCCTCTCCCTTTGTGACATGGGTAACAGTTTCTCAGGTCTGGAATGTCATCTCATGGTCTTCATCACTTATTGAAACTGTATCATTCTATTAAGACTCAATTACTACCTTTGTATAAAATCATCCCTGAGCATCACAGTCTAGCAGGGGTGTCCAACCTTTTGATCTCTCTGGGCCACACTGGAAGTGTAGTAGAAAATTAAAAGTGTACATAGAGATTGAAGCTGGCACTCTGCATTAGTCTCTGATGACTCCCTGCTGGCTTCCCGGCTTCAGACTATCTGTTCCGGACCTCTGATAACTCCCTGCTGGCTTCTCGGGCTCCAGACGACCAGCTGTTAACTAGTTGACTCTCTGTCTTGGACTCAGTTAATCTCTTACTATCTCTTTGTCCTGGCCCCCAGCAATTTTTGCCCTCTGCTTCTGCCTTGACTTCCACATTCCTGCTTGTATCACGAGACCTCTCCCCTCCTCACTTTGTTGCAAAAGTATTTAACCGCCCACCTGACCCCTCCTCAGTGCCCAGAATTTGGAAGCTGTCTCCTCTGGGCCCACGCGTGTAATAAAGGCTTACTCCGTCACCCCAGATCATGTAAGAGTTCGTTTTTCCGAAGCAGAAGACGAGTTGTCTTGGGCCAACCTTAAATACATTGCAACACATCATCACAAAAAATCTCATCATGTTTTAAGTATCTTTATGATTTCATGTTGGGCCACATTCACAACCATCCAGAGCTGGATGTAGCCCACGGGCCACAGGTTGGACACTCCTGGCACACATACACACACCATTTTACAATTGTGAGCCAGTTAAGGAGAATTGCCTTGTTGTTTGTCTTTTCTCTTACTCCACTGAACCTTGCATGTGGTATTTTTTGATGAATTTTCTCTCTCACAGATGCTACCACATTAGGATCATTTCCTTTGCATATATGTCTAGTGTATTTTGCCAGAAACATGTAGACTCTTTGGGAACAAGAACCATTATTTAGGATTTTTGCAACAGCCTGTTTTTAGTACAATTGGATTCTCAATAGGCTAATTTGATCGTTCCACTGAAATGCTTCAGCCAAACAGAGCAGTCTATGGCAAACTACTCCATCACATTTCCTGGGCCCAAAACTTCTAAGCACAAGGTCAGTGATAGTGTGCTAGATGAGCAGACTCTGTTACCTGCTATACTTACAGTTCCACCTTTGGAGGAAAAACTCAGCCCACCAACACTATGGATTTTAAAAACCTGAAGCCAACGCATCCTATATCAAGTGATTAATCACTGCTCCCCAACCCGCCAAGGTATAGACAATTGACTGCCCTGGGATAGCACATGGCCCCCAGAGCAGCCAACTCCTGGGCTTACTAGAAACTTATAGGAAATCAAATCACTGGGCTAGGATTCAGATTCTCCTTCTCAGATGCTGTTGGAGCCATAATCAGATAGTTAACAGAGAGCACTATAGCTAAAAGTTTGCATAGAGAGAATGTATAAAGATGGGGCCATGTGCAGATGCGAGCAGCCTGAAATCATAAAGCAGCAGACACTGAAAAAGCAGGTGTTATGAAGGAGAAGTCTTTTGGTAAAACAGGACAACATCAGGCAGAGGACCTACGTCACATTAAGAGTAGAGTGGTAACCTCACATTCTGACACCCCTGCTACTGAATTTCTGCAATCCACAAGTTCCAAACTCAGAGAGACATTGCTGGGAATGGTTCTTCTTGAATGACCATGAGGTTGCATGTCCTTTAGTGCACCAAAGGCTCCTTAAAACAGCAAAGTTCCCTACCCCATTATTAAAAGAGAACGAGGGGAACTTGTCACTTGCTACTAAAAAAACACTGACTAAAATCCATGGAAAAATTTCAGGGCTGTTAGACATTGTCCCTAAACATCGGGTTCTTTGCCTCTGTCTTGATGCAAACACATTCTCCTCTGCCTTCATGTCTACAGTCTCATACTCAGTGTATTCAAGAAATTCACTATGGAAAAAATACCTCGAACTCATCCACACTAAAGTATAAATGGCTTGAAAACAGCACCAAGTTTTGGCACTTTAGCACAGCACAAATCTTACAGTAAAAGAATAAAGTGCTTGTGGTATAATAGCAGGTTCATCCAGAGTCTCATGTTGAGATGACTCTGGGATGGGCATGAGTGTGCATGAAGTTTACTAGGGAGTGCTACCTGTGAAAGATACCAGAAGGAAGCAGGTTTGGGCAGAGGGAAAACGATCCTCAATGCAGTCTCAAAACAAGTCCTCTCCTTCAGAAAGTTCTGAAGATGAGATGCGCCTTCAGAGGTTTGTGTGAGTTGATCAGTCACTGATCCCAGATCCTCCATTGATCAGTCATTGATGTAAGACACCCCGGGAAGAAGAGGTTAAAACATTTTAAAGGGGGCTGATAACTGAATACTGTCTGCCAGCAGCACTCTCAGCAGAAAAATCCTTTGTTCTTGAGGGGGGTTCAGATCACGTCCACCACATTCAGGAAGTGAGCAAGTGTCTCAGGAGAGCAAGTAGAAATACCTTTATAAAGAAAAACTAAAGTTAAGCTATGTGTGCTGCCTCTAAATACACACCTAATAAGACTGACTCTATTACAGCTCAGATGAGTAAGCTAGAAGCAAGAAAAAATGGAAAAGGCAACAGGACCATTGAGCAAGTCCTTGGCTTTAACTTCATGAATTTTACCAACAGCATGTGTTTTTCCTTTTCCTTCATTTTTATTTAAATGACGCTATTTTTAATTACGCATATGAGTCACAAAGCTATTCTTTCATGAACAAAACAGAAGGAAGAAATCCTTCACTTTAGGAATGAAATTTTGTTTCACCTCTCCTTTGATGTCTATCCTTAGGCCGTCTTCTCTGACCTTGGGAGGCGTATTCTACCACTGTGCAGTCGAGGTTATAAAACAGAAGGGCCTGGCCTTCTCTGGGCAGGATTTTCTCCACAGAACCTATCTGGTGGTTCCAAGGAACAAATGGCTTTTGCTGGGCTCTTCAATAATATGATTTGCATGCTTGAAATGAGATCGCCCAAGTAATTGTAGAATATTGCTTGCTATTACCGTCATTAAAAACAGGCAGATGTAGGAGCACTCCCAGGGAAAATCTTCCTGCTGGGTTTTCATGGAGATAAGTGCACAAAATCCACTTTTGAAAAGATGTTGAATGGAATGAATTTGCCATTCACTGGCTGTCTGATGATGATTTGCTTGTTAATTGGAAGTTTAGGCTTTAGAGAGGCCTTAACAAATTTGATTGCTAAATTCAGGAGTTTTACTCCCTCCTTACAAGCCATATTCAGAGGCATAAATCCTACTTTTGCATGTGTGCCTGTGTGCTCATTTGGAATCTCTGTGAAAAGAAACCAATCCGTAACCCTCTTGTCAGCTGCACTTTCTGGAGTGACTTTACCAACAAACAAGGACAAAGCATTTTGTCCCTTCCATAAGTATCTCTAGGGCCCAAATATTTGCTAGGAGGAGGGGCTGGCAGAGCCATGCGATAAACTGAGATAAAGGGCAGAAATTCTGTCAGGTTATCTGAATGCATATGTCTGTTGATTGTCTGCCCCACATTATGCCCCTAACAACTGGGAGGCTGGACTCCACTTGTGGGCATCATTTCATTTCCCTTCTAAATTAGCTCCACAGCTGCTAATAAACTCAAGTAAAACTTAAAAAAAAAAAAAAAGAGTGAGCATTTGTTTGGGAATCCTGCTGTTTTTTTCTCTGTTCAGACACAGGCTGAGTGTCCTCTGATCTAAACAATGTCAACTAGTTGGCAAGGTTAGCAGCCCCCTGAGGAGGGTCTGCTTTATTTTTAATGACCACAGTTGCACATTTACAAAATGACTTTATTCATCCCTGTCATTACCTATCCAGATTAGTTTCCTCTAAGTGATGACAAGTTTATCACCAGCCAAAGAGAATGACAACTGCCATGTGGAGCCACGTAAGCAGTCATGTGAACAATCTAGACAAGAGCTCCTATACAGCATCATATAGCTTTTCCTGGATGAGGAAAGAGGGCCATATAGCCTTTCTTCTTCATTATTCCCAGGATTTAATAGCATGCACGTACATCATCCAATAAACTTGTGCTGAACATTATTTACGTAGCAAATGACATCAGCATGTAATTATATCTAATCTAATCTAATAAATATAATATAATATATATATCAGGATCAGTTCCAAGCAGAAGCCTACAAATAATAACTGTGCTTTAAAGTATTTGGTAAACTAAAAGCTTCTTCATTCACACTCCTTAGTCCTCTGAATCCTTGTCATCACAATCAACCCATTCAGGAGGAGGTATATCTGCCCCTTTAGAACTTAGAACTTCACCTTTATGCCTTTCTGCAGTTTATGCAACAGAAACCATTGTCTTTGTATTCATTTATTCAAAAGTATTTAGTAAGGGTTGTCTGTGCCTCGGGGTCTATATAGATGTTGGGGATATAATGATATAGTGATAAGGATGGACTCCACTTTCAAGGAACAGATAATCTAGTGGGGATGAAATGCAACTGAAGAGCTGTAGTAATCAAGCTTATTAAGGATTAATTATAACAGGAGCATCCAACCTACTCTAAGAGATCTAGGGAAGGCTTCCTGGAGAAAGTGTTCATGAATTAATTGGATACCTAAAGAATGACTAGGAGTGAGTAAGAGGAGAAAAGGGACAAGACGGTTTTGGCCAAGACAAACACCACGTATGGACACTCAGGTGCAAGAGAGCACACAACACACTCAAGGGCTGGATGACGTACTGTAGAGCTGGACGGAATCATTATCATGGGGAATGGTGGCATTGGTGAGAAAGGGGTAACTGGGGTTGCAGAAGAGACAGGTGGGATCATGAAGGGTTTTGCATCCCTGGCTCTTAGCACAGTGATTGTTAAATAAATATATGCAGATCAAATATATGCATGGGTGAATGAAATATCAGGGGCATACAGGAAATCCTAGCAATTTTTTGAGGACCAAGAAGAAATGTTTACTTTGCTCAGAGTTTAGGGAGCTAGTCAACTCCCCTACACAACATTCCTAGAACTATAAAAAGGCACCCCTCCTACCAAAACAAAAACCCTCTGATTAAAAATATATACTTATGCCAGAACTTTACTAAGACTGTAGAGACATCACCTCAGTGGAAAGAGTGAAAAAGGGCTCATATAATGTCAGGACAACTTAGTTTACCCTCCTTTAATTCTAAAGTGGGTAATGGCTTTCCTATATCCTATGAACTCAGGATAAAGCAAAGGAGGGTGTTTATTCGCCAGTGTTGAGGAGAATTAAACAGAGCAGGCAGAGCTAGTAAAGAGTTACTAAGTTTTATCCAAGGTCAGCTCTGCCTATTTTAGTAGTAGAGCTGGAAATAAAAGTCAGGACTCCCCCTTCTTTTTCCTGCCCTGTGTTCATTGGACCAAACTGCTTTCAATCAATAGGCAGCCAGTTATGACGGATTCACATTGTACCCAGTGTCAATAAAAACAAAAATCAAGTTTTAATCAAAACACATAACCAAGATCTACATTTCTCTTGGCCACAATAAATCTTCCCCAAAGGAAGCAGGCTAAAATTCTTTACATTTAAAAAATGAGCTCCGCTGGGACTCCAAATTCCAGTTCGATTTTTGAGCTGAGGCATTTTTTTTCTTTATCATGCACTTGGTGCTGTAGTGTGATAAGGGCCCCATGCAGACCATAAAACTAATTTATCATCTGTAAGGTGTACAAAGAAAATGGTAGCTGCCTACTTGTCTGCTTGACATATGAGGTCATTTTTGCCGCTAGCTTTCTAATACTGAGCAATTTTATCAGCTATTTATATACATTAATTGTGGGTACCCATATGCTCAATGTTGTATTTAATAATGCATTGCATTGAATATGCATTCCTTAAGTTTTAGCATGCAGCAAGCATCTTGCATTTAACTATTTGGTTTGCCTACTAAAGTCCATTTTTTAGCTATGACATGTTACCTTCTTTCTCAACTGAATTTATGTTTCTTTAAATCTGGCTCACCCTGCTAAAACCCATTGAACTGGACAAGGCCACCTCACATGTCCCAAGGGCTCCAGGCAAAAACAAGCACAAGTGCCATGGTCCACTTAATAATACTCAAGCAAAAGGATTATTTGATGAATCCCTTTCCCCAAAGGACAGCAGCATATTCACGCTTCACAGTGTAAATATAAATACAGTTCTCAGGCAAGAGAGACATGGGATGCTAGATAAAGTGTGAAAAATACCACGGCAAATGGCTATGCCAGAGTGATTTCTTAACTATCAAGAGGGAATCAGTTTAAACATCCAAAGCAATCCCAACCCCCTATTCTCCAAATCTTCCCCAATTCCAACCCCCAGGAAAGAAAATAAAGTCAGTTTAGCTGGATCCTTGGCTGACTCTTTGCTCTAGCCATTGCTCCAAGCTAAAAAAAAAAAAAATCTCACTTCCTGATAAAGACAAAGAAGGCCAAACCATTACCCACTCTAGGAGGCATCTCACCACAGCCTCACTTGTCTCAAGTGTTAACAGTTGCATCGTAACATTAGCTGCAATAAGACAAGAACTTAAATGGCCCCGATGAAAGACAAACATTTTCTATGCGTATAACAATCTACAAAGCATTAGCTCTTGAATACCTTGACTTATAATAAATTTCCATAGGAGCTTTTGTTACACTGTAGAACAAAGGAAAGGTATAGTTTTGATCCTAAATGGAAAAAAGAAAAAAACAAGGACACCAGGCCCAAGCAAAATGCAGCAGATGTGGGACTAGTACAGTCAAAGCCAGCCTAATGGACCAGGTGGTGAGTCGGGCAGGTGACCAAAGAGAAAGGAAGGTGCTGAGCTGGCAGTCTGGGCAGGAGGACAGTCATGTTCATTTTCTTGTTGGAGTCAGTGATCTGTGTGGTTTGGGTCACATAATCTGGCATTTTAATGTATTCAGAGATCCTGCTACAACAGGAAAACTTGAAACCACACAGAAAATAAAAAATTACCTGGACATAGTTTCTCTCAAATCCCTCACTCTGGTTCAAAGTATGTGTCCTGACTATTTTCCTGATGCAGCTGCTGCCTCTATGAATGGAAAAATCTACCTATCAATGCTGAAATTCCCGTGGTTTTTCTGTAGGAATTTGTACCTATAGCTTCCATGCAGGGTAAGTGAAATATAAAGAGCAGGCTGTGAGGAATACTTCTATGTATCCTTCCAGTTATCAAGCCATCAAGCAGGGCTATCTGAGTAGCCCAGCCTTATGAAACATTACAAATCTAAATCATTTTATCTGACTTGATAATTAAAGTCCCTTAGGCTGGACTCTGATTTTGGTCAGAGGGGCCTGGATCAAAAGGTAATCTGCTGTTGCACCTGACCCTTTCAATATCCCCTCATCTCATCTCTGAACTCAAATACCATGCAGCTCTCTACTTTAAATCTTTCCTTCTCAAGAGAGTATCTTAGGGCCATCACTTCCATGTCTGCCCAGTCGTTTGTCCTCCTATTCCCATGGACAAAGGGGAGGACAGTGTTCTCTCCCTTCGTAAAATTTCCCTGAAAAAGTACACCTGAATTTTCACTAAGAACAAAAATGAGGCCCCACTATGTAAATATTCTCTAGTGCTGACATGGAACCACGTAGTATTAGGAAGTCATCGCCTCAATTAATCTGGAATGCCTCTGGCTAAAAAGGGCTGAGTAACTTGCCCACACAGTCATGTATATAATTTGGGACACCTACCCTAGCCTCCCACACAGAATATTAGAACGAATGCAAATGTAGTAAGAGCAAAAAAAGAAAGAAAAAAGGAAAAACCAAGTTTAATATGGTGGTTGTTTAATTAATGTATTTAAAATGAACTCTATGCAATTCCACAGACTTTAGTCAAGATATATAGCAAATAGGTAAATATTCTAGAAGGAAAATTCCACGATAATTTCAGAAGCTCTTTCCACTAACTCCAAAAATAAAAATAAAAACATTACAAATAAGAAAATATTTTCTTATGCCTAAGCTAAACTTTCTTTTGCTTGAAGTTATGCCTGTTTAGCTTGAATATTTCCATGTGCTTTTATAATTTTATTCTTCTGCTTCATTTTTAATACATTTTTAAATTATGGGATGCCAAATTTGGTAATTAAGTTCACAAAATCATTGAGGTCAAGAGACTGCATTAGATCACCCCAAATCAACTACTAAGTAGAAGAGAAAGAATTCTAGAAATGGTCAGATGAGCCCAAGAAGGAGACTGGGAAGGAACACCTAAAGACATAGGAATAAAGTAGAGGGTGTGTATTTCAAGGAAAAAAAAAAGAAGACTATTCTAAGACTTGAGAAGCAGTTAATCATCTCAAGATGATGTTGATAAAAGTCAGGCAAGGTAAGGCTCCCCTAAATTTAGAAACAGAAAGATATTGGATGAGCTTGACAAAATTAGCCACAGTGAATGGTGGGAGCAACAGCCAGGTGGTAATATATTGTGAAGGGGTAAATGGTGATATATATTTTTTCATATATATATGTATATATATGCATATGTGTGTGTGTATATATATATATATATATATATATATATATATATGAAAACCTGATTTCTTGGATAAGACCAAAAGCACAGACAGCAACAACAATAAAAAATAGATAACTGGATGTCATCAAAACTGAAAACTTTCGTGCATCAATGGAGGGAAAAGACAACCCATTGGACAGGAGGAAATATTTGCAAATCACATACGTGATAAGGTATTAATATCTGAAATATACAAAGAACTCCTACACCCCAAAACAATGATAAAAACAAACAACCCAATTTAAATATGGGCAAAGATTTGAACAGGCATTTTTCCCAAAAATATACAAATAACTGATATGAAAATGAAAACATGCTCAGCATATGAAATCATTAGAGAAATGGCAAACTGAAATCATGAGGTGCTTCACACCCATTAGGATGGCAAATATTTTTTAAAAAATAAAGTAGAAAATAATTAAGTGTAGGTGAGGATGTGGAAAAGTTGGAATTTCTGTGTACTCTTTGTGGAAATGTAAAATGATACAGCCTCTGTAAAAAACTGCGGCAGCTCCATACGATCCAGCAATTTCATTCCTGGGTATGTACCAAAAAGAACTGAAAGTACAAACTGAAAGACGCACTTGTACACACAAGTTCACTGCAGCATTATTCACAGTATCTAAAAGGTGGAAGTGACCCAAGGGTCCATCAATGGAAGATTGAATAAATAAAAGGTGGAATATCCATTGTGTGGAATATTATTCAGTCTTAAAAGGGAAGGAAATGTGACACATGCTGTGATGTGGATGAACCTGAAAACATTATGCTGGTGAAATAAGCCAGACACAAAAGGACAAATACTGTGTGATTCCACTTACAGGAGCTAGCTAGAGGAGTCAGCTTCATAGAGACGGCAAGCAGGAGGTGGTTCCTGGAGGAGGGAAGGAGAAGGAAACAGGGAGGTAGTATCTCACAAACAGAGTTTCAGTTCGGAAAGATGGAAATTTTCTGGAGATGGATGATAGTGACAGTGGCATAATGTGAATGTACTTAATACCATGGGATTGTACATTGATAAGTGGTTAAAATGGTAATTCATTTTATATATATTTGACCACAACAACAAAAAGAGAAAAATGGGGGAGATGTTCTAGGAAGGAGATTCACAAACCCCAGCTATGAATCAATTCCTTTGTCTCAATAGGCAGTGTGAAGATTAAAAATAATTAATTATGTGACTATTGCATCATTTGCTTATGATTAGCTGATATTATAAATCTCACTTTTCCAGATAAAAATACTGAATCAGAGAGGCTAACAATGTGTCCAAGGTTGTTTTGTAGTTTGCAGTTTATATGCCAGCATCTTTTCATAACCATTGCCTAAAATCTTGGGGACACACTCTGGTTCACAACTGTGTCTTACCATTAAACCTTCCGCAACAGCCTGACCCCTTCCCCACTCCAGCTTCCTATTCCTTCGTCCCTTTCCACTTTTCTACTGAGCAAATCCACTCAAATGTATAATCCCTTATCTAATTGGTGTGCCTTTGCCCCATCTCTCTCTTGAGACTGAAGAACTGTACCTTCAGGGCTGTAGTGCATGACTGTAGTATCTAAGGGAAGAGGAGAATTGTTGTCCAGTGAATACTTGTGACTCAGTTGACTCTGATCCATGACACCCTCAGCCACTGTGCTCCCGTTGGGCCATAGAAACAGATGTATACTTACTTCAGAAAGGCCACCTTATTCACCTGTTTGTTGTCATTATAATCCACCCAGTAGATTATAGTGGAGCCTGAGGTTGAAGAAAAAAAATCAATAATACTGATCCTGTTTTATTTTAAAATTTTGGTATTTTGTTTATTATGGATTATTTAATTGATTTTTATTTTTAAAAGATTGCATTAAAAAAGTATCTTGAGTACTGTGTTCTTAGGTGCTCCCTTACAAGGGCTAAGGCCAGTGACCCTCACTCACCTCACACTACTGCCACCCCTGAACCCACCTCTCTTCATGACCAAAAAATAAAAAAAATTAACAGGAAAGAAGAAAGGAAAGTTGGAAAAACAGAAAACAGACTTCCCTGAATCAGCTACTAAAGTGAAATCAAGTCAGGTGCCAGTCAAGTGTTCTGGGATAAAAGTCGACGTGAGAAGGATCAGCTATCACCCTAAGTAGAAAGGAACCCGGTGTAAGTGTCTTCCATGTACCTTTTTGACAAGATCATTTCAACCTGAAATCAAAAGCTTATGTTTAAACACCACAAATTGCATATCTATGAAAAATAAAGTCCCTACAGGCTAACTTTCTGCATTTTTGTTCTTTTAAAAGAAGGTATTAGAGCAATTTGGACTGTCTTCTCAAAAGATTTTTATTGTTTTGTGATAGGTAGCAGGAAGCTATCAACTGAATATGTAGCCAACAGGTCAGAAAGAAGGCAATGTGGCCTGACTGCTAAGTACATCAGTTCTGTCTTCAACTGACCGGAGGCATGTGTGTTTGTGTGTGTGTTGTGCTTCTCACCCCAGGCCTTGTTTATCAGCTCACAGCCAAACAACCTGAAATAGCTTTGTTTTCTAAGCACTACAGAGCTTTTCTCTTTGACTAGGAAGTCTGTCGGGAGACCTGGCAGAACATTCTCCCACTTGATGGCAGTGGGTACGTACGAGCAAGTCTGCTCTCCCCTTTCCAGGGAATGCATTTGGAATCAGTGTGAGAATGCGCTGGTCAGATCTTGATGTGAAGGATTATTGCAAGAGGAAAAACTGTCTCTTCATTCCTCAGGCAAGGCAAATGCCATCACATTCAGGCTCAGTGGGAGAGTGAAGATAATGAGGCATTTTGAAACATTGGACATTGTCAGAAAGACAGAAATTGGGAAAAGGGCTGAGGTGGTGAGTGATTATTTCTCAAAGGAGCAATGGAACACAAAATGGGTCTCAGTTTGGGTTAAGCAAGGGAGATGAGAAAAGGAAGTGTTATGAATTATTTACCACTGAATATAGTTTAGCTTTGATCCCGGTCCTAATTGTAAGTTGTCGTGGTGTGTATGAACTGAAATAAAAAAGAGTTGCCAACTCTTCCGGCTGTGTATTTCCATGAACACACAAATACCCCAATAACACTGGGGACAATAATATTGAGCTTATATTAATTAGAAATGAGAAGACTTTATTAGAGTTTGTCTTTGAGTATTTGATAATGTGATAAACAGAGGCCCAGTTTGGATTCACTTATGAAGTATATACTCAACAGCTGTGAAGAATGTGATCTACCAATAAATATCTTCCTCATCATGAGCTAAAACATCTGAAATTATATCCTTAAAAATGCATTAATTTGGGTTAATCATTGTCTTCTCACTTGGCCTTTTTATTTCTAAGTAAAAAGTGCTGAAAGCAAAAGGTAGCATTAGTTAGGTGCACACTGAAAGATCTCCAAAAGGCTAATATATTAAGTTTTTAATATTTAAAGATGGCCATACATCCTCATTTGCCCAAGACACTCTTAGGTTATGCCTATTGTCCTGAAATAATTAATAGCAACGCTTTTCATGCTAAAAGTCATTAACTAATAAATTACACTCACCCTATAAATACTATACTTTTAATCAATTAGTTTGCTATCCTAGTAATAGAAGAGACTCTAAACAAAGAAGATGACAACGGGTCTTTGGTTACATTGACCAAATTAAGAGAGGAGTCCTCATAAGAGAGGAGTAGTGACCACTAAAGATGAATGTCACCCACTTCGTAGTTTTGCTTTAGCCCTGACCTGATCTGGGACATTTATACTATTCATCCCTGGTTTCCAGCCTTGCTACCCTTGCATGTGAAATGTAATGCACAATCTCTCATACTTACATATAATCACTATAACTATCAATTAAAATCAACCAAGAAAAGCACACGACTAAATAATACACACATACAGGAGATCGTGCATATCATCCGCTAAGCAGAAACCTCCGAAGGGTGCAGAAGGCCAAAATGGCCACCACTGCTGCTAGCGGAAGAGGAATTAGAGAGTAAAATGGAAAAAGACAGAACAACTCACAAACTCAGTAATATCCCCTTGAGAAATGGAAAGTTGCTGCTGGCATTCATTGAGCCAGCATTGACTGAACCAGTCTCAGAGTAGACTTGACTTCCCCCAGATACTTCCCTTGCCCTTGAGTCCAGGTCAGTGAACCTCTGTGGGATTCTCCATAATACTCGCGATTTTCTTTCTCATAACCCTTGCCATACTTTCATGCTGTTATTTTTAAACTATCCATCCTTCATCCAGAACATAAATTCCATGATCCTAAAAAGAACTAACATGTATAATGTCAGATGGTGGTCAAAGCTCTTTGTACTAATTCAGTGAATCCTCAAGGTCTCCCCACCAATGAGATTCCCCTTTTATGTGATTTTTTCAAACAATGGAGGCTCGAGTAGTTTTCTCCAGGTCATATTGTACATTTTCTAAGTGGTAGAATTAGTCCAGCATTCAAATGCAGATCATTTCCAACCAATATACTATGTCGTCTGCCTTGGGTAGCAGAAATCAAGCTGTCCTATTCTATATCACTATTCCCCTGAGTTTTGCACAATATCCATACCGTAGTTAAGGCCCAAAAATATTTCCAAAATGAATAAGTGAATTTTATACACTGGCCCCTATTTTAGGTTCTATTCCAAAATAGCTAAATAAATCACAGCTTCTACCTTGAGGATCTCATGTCCCAATGAAATAGGCAAAGCCTACTCAATAAGGTGAAGATGGGTTGGATACTTTCAGTCTTTACCGTGATCCACATATTTTAACTTCAAAGCCTTGTTGTTAACTTTAAAATATGTTTTATGATTGAACTCAATTTAATGTGGTGTTTTGTAAAATTATCTTGTTAGAAGAATAAGAGAATTATAAGAAATATGATAGACTCAAAACTGATATAGTATCTTATTGATGCAACAACATAAATGCTGAAGAAAAAATAATTATTATGCTATTTTTCATTCCTCTTGAAGGTATTGCATTTTCCTTCGGTGGCAGGTCAGTGGATAGGGATCGCTGTGGACAAGAATGGTTGGGGACGGCTCTGGGATGCATATGAAACCTGGCTGGATATACTGTGATATGACATGCTATGATACTTTTACCTTTTATGTTGTGATTTTTTTAATGATATATTTTTAATTTTTAATTCTAAGTTGTAATGAATAACTAGAAGGGAGGTATAAGAACATTTCAAAAACAAAATAAGTCACATGTAAGAATATGATAACTGTCATTTTAGGAAACTGCAGAGAAATGGTTATGGGGGAGAATATGGAAGGGCAGGACAATAATACTGAGGTTAAATTAATAAGGAATGAGAAGCCTTTGTTAGGGTTTGTCTATGGGAAGGTGTTCGATAATATGATAAATAGATAGTCTTCCACCATTAATGCAGAAACCTTTCCAGTCATAAATGTGCCTAGAATTATATACTGTGCCTTAAATCCTTTCTTGCTTGCTGATACTTTAACATGAATTCTCAACATTTAAAGAGACCTTTCAGTTTCCCCAGTCTCCTGCTACATGTCAACTCCATCTCCACCACACTGACACCATGATGACTGACGTTGGTTTTGGTTTGACATTTCAACCGTTGAAATACACAGGCACACTCACCCACACTCACACACACAGAGCCTTCAAGTTAAGATTTGATTGGCATCAGTCATTTCATAACCTGTCTCTTGGGGATCAGACCAATGGACCTTTTTAAAACTTGCCTTATTGAACTGACCCTTCTGATCTAGACGCATGATTCATACTTGCTAATCTTCTTGGGAGCCTTCCTTACTCTTAACAAGCCTGTCATTTCTTCCTTCTCTGAAATATTTTTCTCTAGGTACAAGATGATTTAAAATGTTATTTTTTTATGTCTCTTCTTGACTTTCATGTGAAAAAAAATCATATAAACGCATTAAAGAAGTAGTTATTCAACCTGATTAGTGAGTGTCCTCAAAGGACTATAGATATCACCACGTATGTGGATTACATCTTAAAGGCACATACGGTTTCAATCCAATTCAACAAGCAAAGAATCATAAAACATTAAATTTACAAGTTCTTTAGAGTTTAGTAAAACTTTCAGTCCAGTGAAAGAATCTCTATGTCCTCTCTCTCAGATAATTAGCCTCTGTCCGAACATTTTCTGTTAATAAAAGTTATTTGAAAGAATTTCATTTGGGGTACCTCTACCTCCTAAATATTATTCCTTACTTAATATTGAAATCCACCTTCTTTAACTTCACCCTCCTAAATTCTAGTTTTGTCATTTTGAGCAGTAGAGTCAGTGCAAAGGTTTACATCTTTCTCACACATGACCTCAGGACAATCTCTTCCCCAAGGTCATTCTTTGCCACCTTTCACATTCTCCAGAGATGCCCAAAGGTCCACACTTGTGATGGGGGTTGTGATCATACTTCTAGGTTCTTTCAGAATGTGGCTCACCTCTTGCTATCTTCCTGTCTAATCTCCTCTTACTCACAATGTAGTCTTCTTTTTCCAGGTTGAAAATCATTTTTTGATGGAAGCAAAACATGCCCCGAACAGAAAAGGGAGTTGTCATTTATTGAGGGTCTCATATGTGTCAGGCACTGTTCTGAATGCAAGATGGGAAAGATGCAATGATACGAAAAATATAATATCCTCAAGAAATTTTCAGGCTACTGGGGGAAAAGATACACAGTTAACATACGGATAAATATAGGGCAAAATGATGTGATATTACTATTCTGTAAAGTGACTCAAACAGTTTACAATTATATAGGAGAACTGCATGATTTCTGTCTGATGGAGAAAGAAAAAGAGAGAGATCTGCCATATGAAGGCAAAAGAAGCAATGACTAAAAACCCACAAGATGAAGAAATACAAATTAACACTTTAAATATAGCTATACTACATGTATACCTTTGATGTATTAGTGACCTCTTCCACCATGGTGGAACCTCTTCCAAACCTCTACCCCTCTCAGGATATAACTTATCCCATAAAATTATGAGGGGATATTTCCTGCACACAGTTCTCCTGATCCAAACTCCATCAATGTGTCCTTAAAACCAAGGGGGGAAGTACAATAATGTAAATTTCCCAATTTTCTTTATCCTTAAATGATACTGTTTCTGTACCTATGTCCTTCACTTCAGTACTCTAAAGATTAATACAATTTCAAAGAATCCTTTAAAAAATTTTTCAAATTTTGGCTTTCATCCTCTTAATCTTGGGGTGTTAAAATTTCCAAATTATTGCTTCTCCTACAATACCCCCTTCTTAAGGAAGTTGCCATACCCTCAGAGCCTGGGAAGGGCAACTCATGGCTCTAGCCCTAGGGGTGAATATTTAACCTATGCTTGGTAAGGGACCACATCAGAATTTGTACAATAGTCAATTAGAAGACAGTTAGCTCTTAAAATGGGAGATTGTGTTGTCAGAGCTAGAGTAAGGAACAAGGCAAAGAGAAGGCCAATGCAGAGAAAACTTAAGAGGAGCAGGCAGGTCACCAGCGAGCCTTACAAGCCCGCTGAGAGAAGGAACAGAATGGCTGAAGCACACAAGGGGCACAGAAGCCAGAGACCGTGTTGCCCAGTGAGTGGTTGACAGGGCATCCTCTGTTCACACCTTGCCCAACCTCACCATGCCGTGGATGTCCAAGCAGATCTTAGTTTTGGGAACTTTCCTAACTGCAATAGTGCCTGTGATGTCCTTTCAATAAACTCTCTTTTCATCTGAGCCAGGGTGGTCAGGCTTTTTTTTTTCCCCTCAGAGCAAAGTGATCCTTTACTAAAAGACACCTGCATGCTCTCCTCACCCTTCTCTTAGTTAGAGTCCAGCTGGGTCTTAACTACTCTCCACCAGCACAGCTTCTAAAACTTTGTACAGGAAAGAATATATAGGAGTATGATTTTAAACAATGGTGGTATTGATTTTAACACTTTTATTGAGTACTTAAAATTAAGCAAAAGAATGATAGTTGTATATTATTTCCTTTTCATAATAAAGAAATGGAAGTGTTTACAACTAGAGCTTGATGAAAAGAGGGAAAAGATAAAGTGGAGGGGTTTGTTTACTTTATCCCTGAAAGAAATAAAAACATCAAGATACCATTTGAGTGTTTTGATGAGGAGTAATATCAAGTCCGAAGGGCTACAAAAAGAAGTGTTAGGCTACACCACACCTAATAGAAGAAAAAATTAATCCAGTAAACAATAAAAGATTAGATTCTCTTTTCTGGTTGACTGTGCTATTCTTTTACTATGATCTTCCCATGAGATTGCCAAGTCAAGAGTTGCCATGAACCAGAGAGGATACGAGTGGAATGAGCAGGAAGAAAATAGAATTTTTTCCCCAGCAGAAAATAAAAGCTGAATAAGGTCTTCTGATTAATTTTCCACACCTTTGTCTTGCCAAGCAAAAAATCCATATACTCATTCAAACACACTCATCAGGGAGAAAATATTCTAATAAAAAGTAGACAGCAGCAAGAGTCACAGTTCAGGGTCGCAGTCTCATCCCCCATGTGTTAGAAATGGAGAAAAACACCTGCCTGGCCTCTACCCACAGGCTGAAATGAAATCAAATGTGAGTGTGAATGAGAAAGAATTTGGTGAAATTAAAGGGGCTCTGTGAATGCACTATTCTGTAATCTGTCAGTTGTATGTTTTTCTTTTTTTGCAAACCTGGGAGGAATAGGAAATAAAATAATGTGCTTCTCATGTCTCCCTCCCACATTTCCTTTAAAAGTTTGAAAAGTAGTAATTAAAACTTCAGATAAATCCAAAGTTTGCTCATCTATAATGTCTGCAGTGTTTCCTGGCTCTTTGAATGTCAATGAGTATATACCTCAAAATTACTCCTGTCAATTATGAAGGTCCTTATCTTTGCATTGATTTTTACATGTGCAGATCAATAGCAGGATATGGCCCAATAATTAATATTGGGAAACCAAATTGCTTTTTTTTTCCCAGGCATTTAGCTTTGGTCAGAGAAATATTTCTCTTTTACTCATACTGTGCTTTTATATTTACCCCATTTTCTTTGTTTCTAAGACAAATTCTCCCGTATAACAATACTAGTTGTTTTTAACTCATCAAATAAAATTTGGTACCCCTCCATTTATTTAAATAAGGCTGATGTTTGGGTAGTTATATACAAAATATTCTATGCCAAAATATTTCAAGTATAGAGTAACTTCTGTAGTCTACTCTTAGCCCATATACTCCCCATGTGTTCTCTAACTCAGGCGTAATTTTACTCAAAGCCTTTTCTTAAAAATAAACCTTACAGATTTTGTGCCCGGAATTTTGTGAGGCACTGGAGAAACAAAAATGAACAATTAATTACGTGGAAAGAGACAGGCACAAGGAACCCACTGTGATCGGCGCAGCCATCCATGCAGGCACGTTACACAGCAGTTGGAGGTGCTCCTTCAGGACAACTCGCTCGCCCTGACGAGAGAACCGATTGTGCAGATCACCCCAACAGCTTTCAGTGACTTCCCATTGAGATCTCAAATCTGACTACAGAGGGGATATTTGCACCAGGAGAATAAGCAAGTGCACAAATCAGACCTCTCCACCCACCCCTTGGATGACCATTTGTTCAACATTTACCCACACCACCATCTTGAATCATGCCTGGGAGATTATGGAACACTGGGTGTTGACTCAGGGCAGCTGACCTTGAAATCTCTGTTATTCTGTGTGCCATAATGCAATGGAAAAAGGGCTTTTATGAGTTGTGCTAGTGTTTATGCATAGTCATTTAACAATTGTGGCACAAGGTCAATTGTTTGGAAGAATAGAACTGTGTTATAACTTTAAGTTTTGATCAAACTGGTCAAGAAGCAGTGTGAACTGGCCATTTAAATAAACAAATATATTAAATAAGTCCACATCAATCAAGGTAATTTTTGTCAGTGAGTTGATTTCTAGTACAGTATTTTCAAAAGATGAGACTCTTATCTCCTAGCGCTTTTGAGATTTTTTTTGCTATTTCTGGTTTGAAATGTGTAGGGAACTGTCACAAAATAAACCTCAGTGATGTAACTTTGTCTTTGAATAGGCATGGTGAGATAGTCAAATAACTGACTGATCACTCCAATTCAGATGAAGTCCCCATTAGGACAGAAAATCAAATACAGGTCAATACATAATAAACCTGAGTTTACCATAGGTCAGAAGTCACAAGAGTTTCACTGCATCCTACCAGTGAGCCAGAATGAGAAAGATTAACCATGACAATGTGGTTCTCTCGCCTCAGGAAATTTCAGCCTGTGATCTTATCCATGCCACAAATTTTATTATTATTTTTGATCATTACAGAATATAGGGTTAGTAGAGAAAACCTCAAAAAAGATAGGTCAAAAGAAGAAAATAACATACTATAAGTCAGCATTCCACAAATAATTGCTATGAATGTTATAATATGCTTACTTTCATGTGTGCATATTTCATGTATATACCTATCCACATATATTTTATAAAAAGAGATAATAGAGTTAGATTTGAAACTGTTTTTGTTTGTCATGCATATAAATATTTTGACACTATTACATATTTTTATTATATAACTTAAATGCCAGCAATACATTTCTTTCTATAGATTTAGTATTATTTAGTTAAACAACTCCTTATATTGCAAATGTAGGTCATTTTCAACTTTTTTCCTATAAATAATATAGTGATGATGTCCATGAAGTTCGTCTTCACATATGCATCTATAAATAATTCCTTAGACTAAAGTCTTTAAAATGGTAGTTTAAGATTAAAGGGTAAAAATAATTTTAAGAGTGACGACAAATATTGCCAAATTGTTTTTCCACAGAAGTTGTACCACATTTCACTTTTACCACAATGTATAAAAGTACCATTTTCCTATATCTTCACCAAAATCACAATTTATTTTTATTATTTTTCCTTCAGATGATTAAAAATGCTACATTTCTTTCATTTCTATTTCTTTGTGCATAAATGAAAATTTTTAGTAATGCATAAATTTATCAGTCACTTGAAATTCTTTGTGAATTTCCTATTCTATGTCTTTTGTCCAGTTTTCTTGAAAAAGATAGAAGCTTTTAATATAGGAAGTATAAGAATACTTTTGCCTCTATGTTATAAATATTTCCTCAACCTGACATGCTAATAAATTTGGGGTCAAAATTACTTCAATGTTTCTTTTCTTATGGCATTTATCTGTTATAAAACAAACCCATTTGTTCTTTATCACCTATGGAATTAAATCAACTCCTCACCTTACAAATGTTATAACAATAATGATCATAGTGATTATTGCTATGATAAAATAGTCGTATAATACATGGAGTTTATAGTACATTTACAAAGCACAAGTACAAAGCACTAAGCAGTGCTGTGCTCCCTATGTAAGTCGCTACATATTATAGGAGTTACCACAAACCACCTTCTTTATGCTTAAGAAAAACAGATTTATCTTACAACATTAATGCATTCCAGGTGAAGAAATTGAGACAAGAAAGCTATGTGACTTGCTCAAATCCACAGAAAGTGATTAAAATAATTTCTTCTCACTAACCCATTATTACTTTCCATTTTGTATCTGACCACATGATAGTCCACCAATTAAACCCACTCTATATCTCTAGTATTATTTCTAATTTCTTTCAATAAACAAGCCTGGTCTCCCTTCATTAGGCCCAATGCTCAAATGCGACTTTCATTTTAGCAACTTGAATCTGCTCAGGCAGCGGCCAACTCCCCAACTAGGGCCTTTCACAGCCTCTCCACACATACAAATACTACCCACTTTCAAAACTGTCTCAAGTTCAACTGCTTTAATAAAAATGTCCTTTCTTTCTTAGATCCAGAGTGACCTAGGACTTCTTTTTATTTCTGTTTTACATATGGTTGATAATAATGATAATAGCTAATATGCACTAACCATTTTCAGGCAAGGAAATTAAAGCACATCACATGCCATATGGTTCTTTTAGACGCTGTATGTTCATTGATATAAATCTTGACCTCCCCATTAGCTTGCAGGGACATATCAACTTATTTATATTTCTACCAGTGACAAGTACAGCATTGTACATACTCCAGACACCTCATAAATTCTCATTGAACCAACACTGTCTACGCTGTTACCAGATCATTCATTTATCAGCTCTTTTACCTGCATAAACGGTGTATATACATTGTATGAGTCAGTTAATGATTGTAATGTGCCTTAGGTAATAAACGATAGTTAAAAATCCTTTACTTTGTTAGCTATTACTATCTTATTACCAAAGATTAGATTTAACTATGTTTAAGATTGGGAGAATTTAGTTATATGACTAGCATAAATCTTGTCCACCCTTCCCCTTGCTTGAAAATTGATCACTATAAGCAATTGTTTGCTCACATTTGTTTTTGTGACTCATGAGCAAAATATTTCCCTCATCTGATGATAACACATCATAACTGCCCCAGATATGTTGTTCAAAGGACGTTATATCAGTTTAAGTTCCCAGAGAGGATACACTAATCATATAAATAAATTATACATGGGTACAGGAAATTACATTATAGCAAATTGGATAAATTGAGTTTAACAGAAGAAAACATAATTGTGTAATTTTAGGAAGGAATAAATATTGACCAAAATGCACATTTTTACAAGTAATGTTATCTCTGATCAGCAATAAACATGTTTCTTGATCAATATTTGTAGTTTGATTCATTTCCTGCCATATAGAACTTGATGGGCTCGTCAATATACACAAAAGTTGTTTTTTTTTTTTTAAGTGAAGTTTGTTTTAAACTAAGCCTTTCTAAAAGTTCCTTTTTTTCCTTTCTTTTGTAAGTTACCTAAATGTCTGCAGGACTAGTATTACAGTGGATGGAGGGATCTGATGAACAAGAGAAATTTGCTTGAGATATGAATAGAGGCAAGAAAGGCTTCTAAGATTTTGAAACATGAAGGATATTTTGGACTCAGCGAATAACATGAGAATAAGACTGAAAGTGCACATGGTATTGTGGTGGTGGTGAACCTGGTAAATTACTGATCCAGAGGAAAGAGGTATAATGAAGCACCACTGGCATCATGTTTCTGAGAGCCTTAAATGAAGTACTCTAGTGCAAAGACCTTATTTTTTTATGAAATGGAAAGTAAAAAAAAAAAAAGCAAGCAGAGGATCATTGACATCCCAACAGCCTGCGAAGTATATAAATTTGTCTTATCTGCAAATGTGAGAAGTACAATATGGACAGGCAATAGGCCAAAGGACAGTAAAAGAATGAAAATTACATAGAAACCTTCAACTATTTGGCTTAGCACCTTTCTAAAGCACAATGATTCTCAATGATCTTTCCAGGATTCAGAATTTCAATGTTGTGGATGAACTTGACAAAATGCAAACATAATTAAGAAACAATGACTCTCAGAAGTAGTCTCCAAGCATTCAACCAGGCACCCACTGAAGTCCCATCATCTCCATCTGTGAGCCGAGACCTAAGATTAGGGTTGCTTTGATAGTGGAGGTTTCTTGATCAATACAATGTCTCTTTAAGAATTGGACTCAGGGCCAACTAGTTAGAATGCAAGGGAGAGGCTGACAACTATTGCCATCAACACACTTGTGGTGACCTCTGGAACCCACAAGTACAGACATTTCTGCCCAGAACAAGATGCAAGAGTGGAGACTGACTTAGAAATCAGACTAAAAAATAGTATTGCTTCCTGTAGGAATACAAAAGTCAACAGAGACTACACAGAGGAGTAAACGGAATTATATAGGAATATTTTTTAAAAATAGTCCCAACAACATCCAACCCAAATGAGGTAACCATCCAGCATAGGTGGTGAACCTCCCAGGCAGAGGTGGTTCAGTGAGAGCAGATTGAAGACAAAGCCCTGAGAGAGAATTCTACAATATCTATCTTCGTCCCACTGAGTTTACAAACCCAAATTCGATTTGAGCAACTGAAGAACTGCTTGCTTGATGGGATACTATTTCCTGCAATAATCTGTCCTTCATGCTAATATTATAAAAAATATTAGATACATAGGTGTGCAATAAGGCAGCCCTAGGACAGAGGTGTGAAAAAGAAAGAATGAGAGGGAAGGGAAGGACTGTGAGGCATCTCAGTAAAAAGAGCTCCGTCTTAACTTGGGACTTCTTTGCACAAATATATTATTTTTAGGTATATTTACATAACTTTATTGTAAGGAAAATAATTACAAAAAACCAAAATCAGGAAATAAAAATGCTATCAATATTACAGCATTAGTGAAAAGTAATAATCATCAAATATATAGATAATGCAGATGAAATTGAGAATTTTCTTGAAGAATCTATTCCTCCTTAACATTGTATTTTAGTTTAAGATATAATCAATGAAAACTAATTTCTTGAACCTATCTGTTGATCAATAATTATTTGAAGATGATCAACAATTGATCTGGGTTGATCTCACATGAACCAATACTGCAATTATAGTTTGCCAGTACTGAGAAAGGCACTGTCAATGTCACTCATTCTTCTTTAAATATTAGGATTTCATCTATAACAACCACTGTGTTATATCATGAAGTGTTTTCTAATAAATGCTAGAATAACCCAACACAACAGATATTGTTTCCATTTTACTGGGATGGAAACTGAGGCTTAAATCCAAGTTGCACAACTGGTAAGTGTGAGAGCCAGTCTCAGCTCTGCAGTCTTCTCTGGGTTCTTGCTCTTCCTCCTCTTTGTTTTCATGGGACAATCTTCCTCAGGGAGAAAAATAATTTAATCAACTCTATCAGATATACCAGAGCATAAACAAAGACGTGTATTGCACTTCAAAGTACTTACTTCAGGGGGCTAACTACCTATTTCAACTTTGAACTCTTTTATAGAAACTGCCTTCAGAGCCTGTTGACAAGCTGTAGAAGACAATGAGTCTCAAGCTCGTAATCAGTCCCCCTCATAACTGGAATAAGCAGCTGGCTCCTTCTCTACATGAGTTTGGGGGCCTGAAAAAGCCACAGTGTCTCTCCCTAGATGTCTTTCAACCACGGGGTGAAGGCTGAAATCCCCTACACATACATATTTCCAAAATAAATGTTTTATCATTTGAGATGGGTTGGTTTTACAGATTGTAAAAGTGATCATGTTCATCATATAAAATTTTTAAAACACAAAAAATACAAAAATAGTTGAGACAATAAACTATGATTTCATCACCCAGAAAAAATCATGGTAAGTACTTCAAGATATTTTCTTCTATTCTGTTAATAATACGAATATCTATAATTTCTAACAGATTATGAAATCTGGCTGCTGTCTGTCTGTCTATTTTATTCATTTAACAATACAATGAGTATTTCTCTTGATAATTAAATAAACTTCAAAATGTGAAAATAAAAACAGAGTTACATCTATGTTCATCAATTGTAACAAATGTCCCACTTGGTCAGGGATATTGATAATGGGGGAGGCTATGCGTGTACAGGGATGGGGTTACATGGGAAATCTCTGTACCTTTCCTTCAAGTATGCTGTGAAGCTAAAATTGCTCTAAAATATAGTTTTATTTTACAAAATTAACAGAAAGGAAGGAAGGCAAGAAGAGAGTAAAAATCTTGCCATATTAAATATTAAGGCATGATCACTATATAGTAGGTAATAATATATCAATAAATATATAGAAGAGTTGAAAGAATAGACTGTGTCTATTTGGAAACTTGATTTATAACATAATGAGCATTACAAATCAATGGGAATGGATGAACTATTTAACATGTTGTTCTAGGATAATTGGTTATCCAAGTGAAATCAAATCCCTACCTTAAACCACACACAAAAAAAGAATTCCATATGAGTTAAAAATTTATACATTAAGTGGCAAAGAACTATAAACCTTAAAAGAAGCTGTAAGAAAATATCTCTCACCCTGGCTGGTGTGGCTCAGTGGACTGAGTGCCGGCCTGAGAACCAGAAGGTCATTGGTTCGATTCCCAGTCAGGGCACATGCCTGGGTTGCAGGCCAGGTCCCAGGCTGTGAGCAGGCAACTGATCAGTGTGAGAGGCAACTGATCGGTGTCTCTTTCACACATCAATGTTTTTCTCTCTCCCTTCCTTCCCTTCTGTCTAAAAATAAATAAATAAAATATTTTTTTAAAAAAAGAAAATACCTCTAGGTAAGTAAGGGTTTTTTTTTTCTTTTTAAAATAAGACATCAAAAACAAAACCATAAAGAAAAATATTTAAAATTAGGCATGTGTTTTCATGAAAAAACAATAATGGGTATGCATTAAATCCTCACTTAATGTAGTCAATAATTTCTTGAAACTGCAGTGAAACAATGTATAACAAAACCAATTTTACCATAGGCTAATTGATATAAACAAGAGTTAAGTTCCTATAGCATCTCATCAACATTATAATGAAACAACACTAAACAAAACAATGTTATTTGAGGACCTGCTGTGCGTGTATGTGTATATGCCTACTTATATATTTATGTACATAATATATGAGGATAGATGTGTTAAATATATACATATATATTAAATATGTATACAGATTTAAAATAAATAAAGTTTGAGGCTGCCTTAGCACACCATAACTGCTCTACCTTGGGTACCTTTTCCTCCTCAAGTTGGTCTGATAAATTCCTGTACTACCTCTGACATATAGCTAACCTTTCAGTTCTGAGGATGCTTGCCTAATGACTGTTTCTGGCCTCACTTGGCCAAGCAGAGTCAGTCATCTACCCTTTGTGCATATCTACACTCCGCACATTCTTCCATTAGAACATCCCCTCCATGATTCAGAATTCAGCCTGACAGAGCCATAATCCAAACTCCAGTCTGACCATTGCTAAGGTTCTATCATTCCTAGCTGCTATGCAATAGCATACATATTGTAAACTGCATTCATTACATCAAAATTGTTCTTTTTTAAAAAAGGCCATCTGGTTATCTATAGCTGCATAATGAATTACCCTGAAATATAATGGGTTAAAAGAACCCAGTTTATAATATTTCATGAATTTGCAGGTCTGGAGTTCGGGGAGGGCTCTGCTGAATTATTCTATTCCATGTTGCATTAACTGAACCCGCATGGTGGTACTTAGCAGAGTATTCAGCAAGACAGCTTCATTAAATGCCTCCTGCTTGGGTAGGCAGGGCTGCTAGGCGGGGGCCAGCTGGGACCGTTGACCAGCGCACCACCACATGCCTCTGTAACCTGGCAGTTTTTAGAGTGGTCAGACTTTTTACACAGAGACTCAGGACTCCCAGGGAGAGTGTTCCAAGAGTCAGAAATTAGAAACTGCCAGTTTTTAAAGGTCTTTCACTCAGAAAGTGGCACAGCATCACTTCTACCATATTCTGTTGGTTAAAGGAGTCCCAGATTCCAGGAGAAGGGACATAGATAATACTTCTCATTAAGAAAAGTATCAAAGAATGGCCAGCCATCTTTAATCTGTCATGTCATAGAAAATAATGTAGATGTGAAGCTTTTTGGTAGAGTTTTAGCTAAGTTTAAAACCAACATGGAACAAATATGTTTAGAAGGGCACCATCCTAAACAACTTCTGTGATAATGGAAATATTTTCTGCATGGTCAAATATAATAGCTATATGTTACATACATGTGACTATTGAGCATTTGAAATGTAGGTACGACCAAGTCACTGAATTTTAATTTTAAGTTTTAGTTAATTTAAATTCAGATAGTCCTTAGTGGCTAGTTGCTTCTGTATTTGGACAGCATTGCTCTATAATGTAAATGACATTCCTGTAAATGAACAAGAAAAGGACAGAAAACCAAAGTAATAATGGCCAAAGGATATGGACAAAATAATTCATAGAAATAAAAACTAAACTGCCTCTCAAATATATGAAAGGTATCCAAGCTCAAAAACAATCAGAGAAATGGAAATCAAAATAGTGACACATGTTACAGTTATCTGAATAACATAAGGTACAACACCAGAAAATGCCAAGTATTGGTTAGAAACATAAAGAGTTACCCTCTTTCACTGTTAATAGGAAGACAGTCTGGAATAGCTATTTCTGAGAGCAATCTGGCAATCCCTGTTACAATTAAGTAATCATATAGTCTGTGATTCATTGTAATCTCTAGGACATGGACAAGGATATGCCTTGTAGCAGGGAGGTAGAGACAAGTTAGGTGTCCATTACTGGAGGAAAGGAAAAGTAAAATACGATCGATAAATATTTTGGAATATTACATAGTCCTTAGAAGCAATGGCTACAACCAAAGTACATGCATCAAAGTGAATGGATATTAAAAACAAAATGCTGAGTTTAAGCATTAAGAAACATTATCAGCCCTCTAGCACAACATTTTTGAAAAAATATAATTGCATGTACATATGAATTTGCAATGTATATTCTATAAGGATACATCCAAGTTTAAGGATACTTGATTCTTAAACACATTGTTGATTAGCAAATGCAGAGCTTCCTGGGGAAGATCTGAAACAGACACTGAACAAGGAAGGTGAGGAGAGACCAGAGAAAGAGACAGGTCACTCCAGGTCGACAGGTGGCAGTTTTAATAAGCAAGGAAACTTACATACAAAGCTGGTCTTGACAACTGCAAGACATGTAGATGTCCGTATTCACCAGCTAGAATTTGAAAAGTGTATACAGACGCCCTAATGAGGTTCGGTCTCAGTATACCATCTACATGGTACCAACAACACAGTGCTCTCTCAAGGCTACATCTCCGAAAACCGCTCCCACTGTGGGTGTGGTGGGAAGAGAATTTATTGGAAGGACAGGAAGGGAGTGCCTAGGGAAGGCAATGCAGGGGAGGCAGGGAGTGGGGAGGAAACTCACACCACTAACTGTAACAATAGTTAACAATACACTAAGGACTATGACTATTGCAGTCCCCAGGATTTGAGGTTTCCAAAATTAATCTCTGTATCCCAACATCTTGAACATAGTCCTTGATAAATGCCTTCGGATGGATTAATTAATAAATTAATTAACTAATACTGTTAGGAAGCCCAGATGAAGACGATTGTAAGAAATGAGACTAAAACTGCTGGTAAAAGAGGGTTTGCAGCCACTCTATGCCGTTCTCTTTGCGGATACTACTCCAGTGCCTAGCAGAATTCAGCCGCTGCCCAACTATCCATTCCACTCTTTTAGGCAGAGCAGGAACCTACATGTTATATGGCAAAGTCTTCACAGATATGATTAAACTAAGGTCTCGAAATAGGGATACTATCCTATCTTGGCCGAACCTAAACACAGTCACAAGTATCCTTATATACAAAGACAGAGGAACATTTGACACACACCCAGAGAAGGAGGCGATGTGAAGACTGAGGAGAGAAAGACTTGAAGGTAGTGAACCAAGGAACTCTAGCAGCCACTGGAAGCTGGAAGTAACAAGGAATGGATTCTCCGCCAGGAGGAGCATGGCCCTCCCAATGCTTTGATTTTGGTCCACTAGTACTGATTTTAGACTTCTGGTTACAGAATTGTAAGAAAATGAATTTCTAAGCCATCAAGTTGGTGATAACTTGGGACAGTAGCCACAGGAAACTATTAATAATAACTAGTCACCAAAGGGGAAATGAAAAATGCTAAGAGATTGAATGATTTGCTAAAAATCAAATACACCTGTCCAAACTGGTCTAAGGCTTACATTCATTATGCAAGGTGGTAGGTATTCTTGCAAGGGGACTATGCAAGGGGAAGGTATTTTTCCCCAGTGGGCAGAAACAGTGAAGAGGTATCACCCAGTGATGGGATTAGAAATTTGAGATGGCCAGTGGTTTAGAAATTAGAACATTCTTAGCTTTTTATATCCTTCTCACTCTGGACCGAGAGAGACAACGTCCCTGCTCCCATTTCTACAGATCCCCAGTTCTTAATTCTAGTCTTAAATACCACCACTTCCCCCAAGCATTTAGCATAGGACTTACATCACCTTTTAATATATCTGCAGCCCTTGCACACAATCTTGCTATATCCCTCATAGACATGCAAACGTATGACATTAAACACAAAATAATTACACTATGTCACAGGATAGTTGCTGTTTTCTAAACTCTGCTTTTCTCTCTGGTTTATGAGCTCTTAATCTTGACTTGTCTGAATCACCTGGGATGTTCTAACATTTACTGACGTGTGAGTCCCATCAGCTGAGGTTCTCATTTAACGGGCCTGGGGTGCAGCCTGGATGGTCTCCCCTGCAGCCCAGGTTGAGGATTGCTGGTCCTTTCTTTTCCTTTCTTTCAAATCTGCTCCAGGGAAAAGAAGGGATGTGATCTCCATTCAACAAACCTAAAAGTGGAAACAAATCACTATATTTCTTCTTCCAGAAATGTTGATAATTTAACCCTAACGTTTACTTGAAAGGTGAACAATGTCTAATCTTATTAAGGGATACTACAAGCATTGAGTAGATACAGGAAGACAAGGCTATCCTCCAGCCTCCTGGTTAGACCGTAACTGGCAATAAACCCAGCTTCAACCAAAGTTCCCCTGACGTGCCACACACAGCAATAGTGCTGAAGGCCCAGAGTGCAGGCGTTTGGTCCAGCTGAGGTCACTCACTCAACAGGAAACCCATAAGCCTTTCTCTCCCAAACCAATTCCAGTCATAGCACAGCAGCCTGAAATTTCTGAAGGGGGTAAAAACAGCTTGCTGCTCAGTTTGCCGTACCCATGACCTAAGTGCATTCATTTATAAGGGTTGTGGGACTTCACATCTTCATTTTTCCTCCTATGTTCTAATTTCCTGCTTCTCCTCACTATTTATGTTCACCTGTTACCCAATTAGCACCCCAGTAAGCTGAACTCTGTAGTTGTTTTACCTCAGTAATTAACCCTCTCCAGACTCCTCCTCTGCAAAGAGCTCCTGATTAATGTAAACTGCTCAATTATTCACCTAACAACAGGAAGCTTCCCACAGCCCACCAGGAGCAGAGCAATTTTTTTCCCTTACATTTCTAAATGTGCCCAGTATTGGCTGAGAAGAAAAATTTCCCTGAAATAATCTAGAGGACTTGGTTGAGATTTATGATAAGGGCATGCATTTATAAAATGCCATCACCTGCCTACTGGCTTGGAGATGGTCAGCATCTGTAGTCGAAGAAAATGCTAACTTGAACAAGGCAATTCTGTGGTTTTTAAAACATTCTACAAACAGATGACATGAATTTCTAATTAATGACCACAGTAACATATAGGAAAGATGTAAAGAAAGAAAGGGGAGAAAGGAAGAAGAAAAAATGGGAAGCCAGGAGAGTAAATACTGATACCCAATATCTTCAAGAGATGGATGGTCAGTTTAAGCAACATTTTCTTACAACTGAATGTATTGTGACTCCTTGACATAGCTTTCCTGTTACTGAAAATACAGCACAATATGTTTAACAAAGAAACTTCAATTAAACATTACTTTTCTGAAAACTTCTGAAAGAACTTCAGAATTTCAAGCTCTTAAATATATATTAATTACCATGAACAACAATTTTGCAAGGTAATAAAGTGGGAGGCAGTGGCAAGTTCATAATATCTATTTGTTTCTGTGGTTCACATCTATAAAATTTTTAATTTGTGGTAGGTTGGAGATGTGAGGACAACACCATTTTCCAGAAAGGCATATACCATGATGTAAATATCAAAGCAGGTCTTAACCATATTCCTGCCTGTTATAAAGAATTGCATGTAACGAACTGCCTACATATTCTACATGTATATATTTAAGGGGGAAACATCACTTTCTAATCCAGACCAAAATTTATTGATGATTCTTTGTTCTATTTTTCCTTACGCACACTTTATTCATAAGGTAATTATCCTACAACTGAAAAGGAAAAAGGCATACAGGACTACAGAAGCCTGTGTGAATAATTGGATGGAAGACTATAAAGAAGGTGACTTTAATTTTATTTGGAAAGAAAATTAGTACAAGTTAAACTTTCTGATACCGAATTGCATTTTGGACAACTGAGGCAGAGATGCTTCCAGGAGTCCAGCGGAAGTGGCCATCCGCTTACAACAAGTTTCCTGAAATGTTCCCACTGCAGACAACTGCAAAAGCCAGGCTTATTCGAAGGCTGCTGGACTGTGCTCTTTCTGTCATGGATAGTCTCCCTTTTCCAGAAGCCTTTTTTAACTGAAATTTCAATCCGACCTAAACTTGGATGAGGAACAAAATAATGAAAGACCCTCCTGCATACTAAATGTCTAAACTCTGTAAAGCTATTTGCAGACAAGGGGTAGCGGCTCATAGCTGGGACTTTCCTGCTCGGACGAAAGCAGTTGGCGGTTTGCAAGCCGCAGCATCCAGGAGCAGAGAAGAGCTGTTACCTCTTCCTATGAAATTTTAACAATTCACTAACCGGAAAAGACTGCATAAAGGGATGCCGGCTCAGGAGCATCTAAGCAGCAACAAATTCTGAGAGGAGGAAGGATTGAGAAAGGGGAGATGTGGCGACTCGGATGGAACAAAAAGAGAAAAGAAAGAGGAGGGAGAGTTGATAGAAACAGGAACAAAGAGAGGAGAGACAGGAAGGTAAAAGAGTTGACGAGATTAGAGGCCCAGAGAGAGGAAAGGGGAGAAAGGATTTGAATACAATTCAAATCTCTAATCTGGTTTTACTTTTAATCTTCTTTGCAGGGAAGGTTTGAATGTAAAATGCTGATTGTTCCACATTTTTTTCTAAGCGCCCCTAACTGACCAAACCAAGTGTTAAAAACAGTTTCCCTCCTGCAAGGGATTATGCCCTTCGACTTTCAAAGACATCGCTCCCCTTCCCAACATCAATAAGGTTTGATGGTGTGTGCGCGGTGCTGCGGAGCGCAGCAGGGCGTCTGCAGAGCAGGAAATTTCGCAGGAGTCTGCCCGGCTGGCGCAGGGGAGGCATTGTTTCCGCAACACCCTCATCTCGGACAATGTAGGCATATTTGTTTGTAAATATACATCTGATGTATGTGCCCACATAAACAAATAAGCTTAAATATAATATCCAAATGAACAACGGGAGAAAAATTGTCGATTTTTGAGTGTGTCAAATAATGTCTGCAAACAAAGTGTTTTGCAGCCGCCGGCAGCCCCGTCCATCCCTGAGGCCACCCTGCCATCTAGTGGGACGCTGCCTGAACTCCGCCTGCAGCCTCAGTCGGCCTCATTTACCCTCACAGCTGGAGACAGGGAAGCGTATTCTCCTAAATGTGTTAACTGAGCAGTGCTATACGCTAGAAACAAATTAATATATAATTCTTCTGTGTCTTAAGGTCATTATTGTCGAGGCATAAATTAATAGAGCTATTCCAGTTCATTCATTTCGGAGTTTGCTTCTGCATGTCTGAGCACGTATGTGAAAATCGACTTCCTCTCAATGCAGAGCGGGGAGACAGAAGGAGGCCTAAAAGTAGTTACGACAGAGGAGGCTAGAAGATTCTGTGACCTGAAAGCCAGGCAAGAGTGAGGGCTTTCAGAGGCAGCTGCTTTACCCCTCAATACTCTGAGCCCAGCTTCAACAAATTCTCACACAGTGGAGCTGAAACAGGAGGTGGTGGTGGGCAGGCGAGGAGGCCACATCAGAAGGCAGTACTGTAAACTTACTTGATTCAGCTTGGTATGAGGCACAATGTCTGGTTACAAGCAAACAAGGGCACTGCTTTCTGAGCACAGGTAGCCTATCTATGTGTGGTATGACCAGGCTGGCTATTGAAGAGGGTATAAGGATGGTCACCTGTCCTTATCCCAGAGATGGGTACATTTTTATCACCATGCCCCCATACTAGTGAATTTCCAGATCACATACGGCAGTGCTCTCCTACTGTGAAATAAAATACCCACAGCAATAGAAAGGGAAGACCATGGGGTGGGGGTGGGGTGGGATGCAATCCTCCCCCACACCTAATTTCATTTCCTCTCAGGATGCATAGGGTCACAAGCACTTGAGTGAGAGGCTATACCTACTTTCCTTTGCTTTGGTCCCTTTGGAAATTCTGATGAGATTATGGAACTCTACCCTTTTCTCAAGTAAAAAATTTTTAAAGATTTTATTTATTTATTTATTTTTAGAGAGAGGTGAGGGGAGGGAGAAAGAGAGGGAGAGAAGTATCAATGTGCAAGAGATACAGCAATTGGTCACCTCCCACACAACCCCAACTGGGGACCTGTCCTGCAACCCGGGCAAATACCCTGACTGGGAATCGAACTAGCAATCTTTAGGTTTGTAGGCTGGCACTCAATCCACTGAGCCACACCAGACAGAGCCTCAAGTAAATTTTATAATAGACAGGGTTAGGTGTACATTATCATATCATCCCAAATTTGTATTTTCATCAGGGGTTATTGTTATTCATATAAATTCTGGACTCTAAATCAAAAATATCTAAAAATGCCTTCAGGCTTCCGTTCCTGGCAAAATAAACAGTGTTCTTTTGAAGTGTGTATGCCCTGTGAGGGCTCCTCTGGATGGGGGTCTTTGCATGTGCATCGTAATCAGAATTGTTTAATAACTGCCTTAGAAAAGCAGATCTTGGGTCAGAACCGTGTCTTCTCCCAACCTCTCTGCCAAGTGAATTAACCAAAGTAATATACTATACTATTGACAATGCAAATGCTGCAAGATAAAATACTCCAATGAAACTGCAGTGCCTCATAATGTAGTTACAAAGAAAAGATTTACTCACATAAAACAAAAATAGGCTATGCAAAACATTAAATCAAAATTTCTGAACCACAACTGCACCTCCAAAACACCTACAGGACATTATATAAATGCAGAGGGTCAGGCCACCCAGAATCATAATCTCTGGATGCAGCCTCTTTGTTTTTGCAAAGTTCCACTGCTAATTCTGATGCAGAGCCAAAGGTGAAAGCCAATGATTCAATATTTTAAAAAAGGAAGAAAGAAATCCTTGCATGGGCGATTCTGTAGAGCAACCAGAAATGAGAACAAGCATATGAAATGCAATCCCAGGTGGTACAGCACGGATCTTGGCAGTGTGTGACTGAGAGGTGACATCAATGTGAGTTAGGGTTAGTAGAGACACAGGAAGTGTCCTGGAGATGGCAGACCTTCGGGAATGGGAATGGGTGGGAGATAAATAGAGCAAGAACAAAGGAGCAGGTATCTAGATGGGTGCAGGCATCCTGCGCTCCTGCAGGAAAACAGGCTGTAAGTTCTAGGGGTCACAGAGAGCTGCCTGGAGAACCAGAAATGAGTGTACTTGAGAGCAATGAGGCCAGCTCACTTCTGGGGCAGAAAATGGCCAGAGGACAGCCATCAGAGTAAAAAGAAGAAAATACTGAACAGCCCAGAACATGGCCCATACGCAATCTCGACAAGTGCACACATTTCACTTTTGTCCAAGGCCTCCCTGACGGCCCCACTTCATGATATTTTGAATCCCTGAGAAGTAGATGGTTGGGTTTTCCTATCATATTGCTACCTGGGAGCTAAAGATTTTCACTTCTGGGTAAGATAATGCACTCTGCTGCATTAAGCCGACAATTAATTTATCCTCCTGGCTTCCCACTGCCCACCCTTAATATACTTAAAAAAGGAAATAATGCTTACCTAGCTTTAACTTGCACAGTGCCTAAAAGTAAAAAAGAAATGCAAGAGATGAGACTAAGATTGCTGCACTGAGAATCACCCTGCTCATCATTGGATCATCATGTCAAATACAACTTCATAATATTGTTACAGAGACATCAGAGCAGATGGATAAGAAGGATCTTCATGTGAAGGAGTAGAGTGTTATTACTTCATTTCATCTCTATATATCACAATTATAAAACGTGCTGAAATTCAGCTGGGTGACCAGTACATCGACTCCTGACAAATGACAGGCTTTCAGGTGTCCGAGGTAATCAAAGTTATCCCATAAATGTGTCCAAGATGAACAAGACTAGGCTCGGATTTGTGAAAATCGGTTTGTCCACTTGGGATTGCAGTGAGTCAACATCTTAACTGAAAGAACATAGTGAGCTACTTGGCGAGGGAGTTAGAATGTTCCACAAGAAATACTACCTGTCCAGGTTGGTATAATACTACCTGTCCAGGTTTTTTTATATGAGAACATGGGCTAGAAGTTGATGGTCTCACAAGATTCCTGCCAGCTCTTAGATACATAATTCTGAAGCAATGTATTTTATTTAAAGAAACTTGAGTGGACTCCTCTAGCCTATATGGATAAACTCCTTAACAGGGTATTCAAAGCCCCTCATCATCGAGCCCAAACCTGGTCAAATTTTTCTCATTGTCCTCCTATATAAACTCTGTTCTAATGACGTTGATCTATGTAATGCCTTCTGGAGATGTATTATGTAATTGTGCTTTCACATGTTGCCCCACATTGTTCCCTAATTGTCAGCCACTGCAAACCTCTCCAGCAATCAAAATCTGCCCCAAACTCCAAGTCAGCCCCCACCTCACCCAAGGAGTCTTCCTTGAAAGTCTCAATATGAAATGCCTTCATATGAGTATTGGTAGTGCTTGATATCTCCACCACCATATCACGCATTACATTGCATGGCTAATTATCTACATATATAGGCCTCTTCTCCCTTTCTAAATGTAATTCCTCAAGATCAAGAGCTATGTTTTAAATAACTCATCCTCTTTTCAGCATTTAATACAGTACTGTTCCTAGATTTTATGCACAGTAGTGTCCAGAATCAGTCATTTGTTCACTATATTTGTAGAATTTGACATAGCACCTGCGGATCTATACAAAGGCAAATGAGACTTTTCCTTTTGGGTGTCTCAAATACAAAGAACACCTGCTCCTACCTACCCTGTAGAAGTACAGATCACATTAGACAAATGCAAGAAGAATGGAAGTGTCTACAAGTTATTTTCAGTATGATAAAAGAAAAAAATCACCTTGTGCACTCTTTAAAGAGAAAAAAAGAACATTATATGTTCTCTTAGAGTGAATCTTTACATGGTTAATAATCTCCAATGAAATGTATAGATAAAAATTGAAAATGATATAGAAATGTGAAATGAAAAACAATTCAAGTTACAGGATTTGTTCCATAATTGTTTTTGATCTTTGGGTGATTAAAAAAACAGTAGTCAATGCCCATTAAAAAAAATTACTCCATTAACAAATATTTGTTTATGGAATCTGCTCTATACTGAAAGCAAATTAGTAAATACTATTCTGTGTAGGGTACACGGAAAACTGCCTCAGCAGGGGAAAAAAAATGGGGAACATAGATTTCCTATTGAAAAGTTAAAGGGAATATGATAGCATTGGACTCAACCTTGGTCAAGTCACCAGTCAGGATGGATTTCTACACCTTTCAGATAGAACTTATCAGAATGGATTTAGTTGAATCACTGGGAACTATGTAAATGAAAAATTTGATGTAAACCACAGTAAAAACAAAGCCATGGCATTTAAATAAGTAATATATGCTTTTTATTGAATCCATCTAGGCCTCTTTCATTTCTAGAAATAATGTTCACAAAGAAGATCTGTAAACCAAGACCCTTGGTTGTGAAGAGCAGCAATACATGACAGGGGCAACTCGTGCTAAAATCTGTAACTGGAGATCACTATGGTGATCTCCAAACAAAAAAAAGAACACCTGCCTCTCACCTCTCCCCTTCTCCACTCTCTTCTGGCCTCTGTTCGTGGTAAAGAATTTGTAGTGTTGCCAGCCTTGCCACTTAATGATCTGGATGCATCTACATAATGGCCTCCCGATACTGGCCATTACGGATGAGGTTCACGTTATTTATAAATTAGCTCTTTTGTTCCTGCATATTTCTGAGTTTACCATCATTAAGAAGGAGAAATGTTTCCCAACAATAGGCCCAGGCACTATGGTGACAGACACAATAGTAATGCTTAGATACACAGATAGGCACGTTTCCATTTTGGTCTTTTGTATCTATCTTCACTTGTCCCAGATATGCCATTTTTCCGATTCTCAGGGTGAAGCATGTTTTGAAATGCATTTGCGTATTCATGGATTGTTGGCTGTATTCACATTTTTATATTCAGCTAATATTTAAATGTATTTAGGAAACAGGCCTCAATTTAGATTTGCAATGTGGTATGAAATGTCATAAAGGGAAATCACTTTCAGACTGTTAGATCTGGTGCAGCTGGGGAGATAGAGAAGTTCAAAACATCTGTCAGCCCACAACATTTTCACACACCCTTTTCACACTCAACAATATTGAGTGATGTGGCTGCTAAACCAGGAAATATAAATACCTGTAGAAAAATTAGAGCAAGGGAATAAATCTATTTTTCAGATATTTTATTTAAATTCTTACCAGTTAACAGGCTAAGTTCTTCTGGAAAGACTAATATCTTCCAGATGTGGGCTTGTATCTGTGCCAGTTTTAAGATTGATTTAATGTATGGCTGAGAAAGGCCAAGAAGAACTTCCCATAGGAGGAAAAATCTGAAGAAAGGTTTTAAGGGAAGCAGCTGTTTTGAGAAGACATTTAGTGCCTTCATAGGCACCTAATACATTAACTCTCACTTTCTTATTTGCCTGTAGGCAATTAGCCTAGTGGATTCTATACAGAGTGAATAAGATCTAACCCATAAAGAAGTACAGGTCCTAACTTTACAGGTGTTATGTCTTGGGGCCTCAGGCTAACTCCATATCACAGTTAGTCATATTACAAAGTCATCTGACCAAGAGCATGGTCTGATTCTATTACTTGAGAGAATAGTCTATTGATATGGAGATAACGGTGGTATCTCTTGTCCATAAAGAACACTGATATATCTCTTTTATAGTGAATAAAACAGCCAAACACATCAGTGTATTTAGTAAAATGTCGATGATGAAGTTGACAGCAATGCCACGATGATGACGGTGATGGCGGTGATGCTAACAAAGAGGAAGTTTTTCCCAGAGATTCTTAACCAGTAAAGAGCAAGCAATTTCTTTGGGGTTGCCCCATCTAAAAAATAGACAAATACATAAAACAAAATAAGAAGGACACAAAACAAAAACAAAACTTATTTTATGTGTTATGTTGCCAATGATGTGGGTACATATGTATGCCTAACTGACAAGGAACTAAGCCAGAATTGTCAGCTGAAACTGGTGTAAGCATCCAAAATCCAGCTGTGGCCTGAGGTAAAGGATGCCCTGTGGTGGTACGTCCTTTTCTTCAGATATAGCTACAACTCAAAGTCAGACAATGAACAAGTCACTGCCTGTCTCTGGAAAAATTTACATTGATTAGAGAAAAGATCACTCAACAAACATCCCTGGCCCACTCATATGATCCTGGAGACACATAATCTATATTCATAAAGCATTTAGGATAATTAAATATCAGGTTCTAGGACAGTGCAATATACAATGAATCACTGAAATGAAGACTCTCCATTCAGCTAAATGCACTTCACCGTTGAGGGCAGAAGAGGGCCTTGGAAAATTTTCTTTATAAGTCTTCTCAGGGTAGTGAGTTCGCAGCACTCAAATTCACTATGCAATTTCCCTTCTACAGGCAGCGTTTAGAGCCAGCTAACAGATTACAAAGAACAAAGACAAATTTGCAACCATGGAAGATTCCAGATTCTACTCAGTGGAAACCAAAAAGTGTTGAAAGTATCACTGTTTATCCAGAATTAATTGTAAAATAACTCTCTAATTAGTTATCCTCCTTTAAATAGAGCATTTATTTCTTACCCAAAATGAAGATCTTCAGATCAGGGATTATGTGATGTATTCATTTTGTATTCTCATCAGCATTTAGCATAATACCTTGCAATGAGCAGATCATTCAACAAATATATGTTGATTGATAGCTGCATTAATATTTCTGATGTGCAGTTCTGATTATAACATTACCATACGCACACACACAAAACTGTCAGTGGCTCCCTGTTGGCTGTAGAATAAAGTATGAGCCTTTTACCTTTTAAGTGATTTCACATCTTGTAACTGAGCCCAAAACTCACCTTTACAACTTTAATTTCCCAACATTGCCCTCTTAGAGTTCCTGTGTTTTTTTTTTTAATATGCCATACTTCCTTCAATATCTTGGTTCAGTTTATTTCCTTCATTTGAAGCACCCATTTTCTCATTATCTCATAACTTCCCTGGTCAAATGCTACTTCCTTCCTGTGCCCTTCCCTAATTCTCCCTGAGACTTTCAGCTTGAAAAGATCATTGCTTTCCTTGAATCCCCATACAAGATTAGACATAGCTCTCTCCTGGCTTCTCACATTCTACAGAGTCATCTTTATGTGTGCTATATTTGCTCTGTCATTCTGTCAATTCCTCGAGGGCAACACCTACCCAAAACATTTGGTTCACCTTTGACAATCCCAAGACTCTTAGTATATTTGAATCCCGAAGGCTCTTACACAGAGAGGTTCCTAGTAAATACATGTTGAATTAATTTGCTACTGATTAGTTATAAAAGAGGTAAAAATTTGGGTAAACGTTCTGATGGAGTAAATAGAAATGTTCTCTTCCTTTTGATACAGAATATTGAAATTATATTCTGAATTCTTCTAAATGGTGTGAGTTAGCTCAGAAAGCACTTATTGAATGCCATTCTTTGGAATTTTTAAGAATCAATTCAGCCATGGCAGATTCACCCATATCCTAACACATGGTCCTCTACTTTATTTCTGGAAGTCTCTACCTTACCTGCTGCTGTATTAGTTTCTCCTTCTTTACTCCATTCACCCAATTTCATGGCCAACTTTATGTTTATTCCATCCTTTTGTTTTTGTCTTGCCCATGTGATTAAACAGTTCAAAATCTGGTTAGCTGTCTGGCAACATTTTTGTCTCCCCAGTGTGGCCAATACAGTGGCTGTTTGATTTATACAGAAAATAGGAAAAATCACGGGTTTACTCCCTAGGTACATGGATTATCAGTATTTTGCTTCCTGGAAGAGGAAGAAAGAAACAATAAATTAAAAAGGCACTCTCAAATACAGGGTGGGGCAAAAGTAGGCTTACAGTTGTTCATAGATTTCTGAACAATGAAAGAGATTCATAGATTTCTGTGATCAACTGTAAGCCTACTTTTGCACCCCCCCCCCCATAGTGTGGTGAAGTCTATCCCTCTAAAACAACACACACGCTCTGCTTAGAAGGCCCCTTTACAGTCTCTCAAACTACTGGACTTCTCTTAGAAAACACATGATAAAGTTTTTTCTAGGAAGACCTCCCAGAAAGTACTAGATTCTGACATCTTCAAGAGGATGACTATGTATTATTTGTTGCCACATCCTAAGTATCTAGGACAGTGCCTGTGATACACTGGATCCTCTATAGATACATAATGAATGAATACATTTCTATATTAATGAATCAGTGGATATTTTCTATGGTCCTTCACTTTAAAGAAGGTAGTCCATGTGGATTCATACTTTCCTTCCCCTGCTGAATATGACATGTATAAGAGCTCTGCTATCTGTTTGTACAAGATTCACTCCTCAAATCAGACAGCTGTAGTCTGCAGATAAAGAGGGAAATGTTGAAAGCAGGAGAGAAAGCATAGGAGTAATGGGCTTAGAAAAGGGACCACGAACAAAGAAGAAATGTATAAAGTTATAAAAATGCCTTTAATTGCACAGTAGTTTGCTATATTGTCCAATGTGCTTTTTGCAAGCATTTTTGCTAGAGTCTCATGATGATTGGCAATGCAGCCAGAATAGGTGTTATTCCCTGCACACCACTGTTCTGCCACATACATATTACATATTATATTGCAGACGAGAAACCTGATATCTGCAGAGTTGACCCAGCTAGTGGGTTGCAGATCTCCTAATTCCAGATTTCAACTCAGCGTTTGTAATGACTCTTTTTCAGCTGGTAATCCGACGACAGTCCATTGTGCTAACCTTCCATCTTGACAACCCCTGGTCTCTTCTTTGTCTTGAGCTCACCTGGAATGAGGGATCAAACAAAGACCACACATCCTCCTCTGAAATATTTTTAACTTTCCTTATATTCAAGACTTTCATGCTATTTTCTTGACTGTCAGTTTCAAGGTGATAACCTCCCCCCCGCCACTTCTATCCTATGTACTCCCAGTTACTCGGCTCATTTATTGGGAATGAATAATTGAGTCCAATTACTACACCCATGGCTAAGCAAGTTCTGAGGAATCCCAGTGAAGCGGAGATGGCAGCACCATTAAGACTAAGAGCGTGTAGCGTAGCAGTCAAGTGCTGTCTTTAGCACAGTGTGGCTGAAAAGTGTTTGGTTAAATCAGGCATGGAAAATGCCTGCTCTCCACAAGATTGCTACATTCTTCACTAAAAGAAATTTCTGAGGTTGTCTTCTTAAATCATTTTGAAAAGAAGGGCTTGCCACTTAGATTTTGGGGGTGTTTGTTTGTTTGTTTGTTTGTTTTTGCATTTCAAGTTGTAGATCCTGATTAGGTAAGCCTATGAGATTTATCTGCCAAGATAAAGACCTCTCTCTCTCCGGGGCTGTCGTCCACCTTAGAGAACTGAGAGTGCCTGGGAGTTCAACCTTATTAACTCCCTTGCCAAGCACCCGTATTCAGAGAACAGCGATACCACTACAGGACCACCTTTGCCAAGCTGTCCTCTTATACTTTCAGGGACACCCTGGGGGCTCTTGGAACCTCCAGCATTGTGAAATTAATTTGTGAAAAGTCCTCCTGACCTCTCCTTTCTGCTCCTGCTCCCTCCTTCCTTTAGCAGCATGTCCCGGACCCCCTCAGGTCCACTCTCCCTCAACTCATCAAGCCCCTTTTGAATTTGGCATCCAGAAAGTTGTGATGCCAGGCTGCCAAGTTTGCCTCCAGTTTCCAGACTCTGCAACATAAGACACTACTTTCCTCTCAAACAGCTGAGGATTCTTCCTACCAACGCTTGCTTACGCCACTGACCTTGTTTGTTAAATGGGCACGTGCTGAACACAGAAGTTATTGTGATGATACATATCAGATTGCAGCTCTGCAGTTGTTTTGGCAAATACATGAACATATACAGTACACAGAATTCCAGGCAGATAGAGCAATTCTCTGGAAAGGATTGAAAACCAGATGCTTAATTGCAGGTTCAGGCTTCCAGGTGGGAGTGCTCAGCTAGCCACTGATCTCCTTGCCCCCATTTCCTCACCTGGAAAGTGAAACAAGCGAAGTTTATGTTCTTTTCATTTGTTTCTATAAAACTCCCAAGGATAGTGCTTGACATAAAAAGAAAGAAATGAAATCAGACCTCACTTCTTCCCCCCTTTTCCTTTCAGATCCCTGATTTATTTATTCCTTGAGATGAGTGGCATTTGAAATTAAAAACTCCAAACCCAGAGGAATAAAGGCTAGAAAGATGTGAAGACACGCCAGGCAGAATAGAGTAAGTTAGAAAAAGCAAAGGAGGGGGAAGCAAGGACAGAGAGAGAAGAAAATGAGTGAGACGAGAGCAGGAGGGGTGGAGATGTGGAGGGAGAGGGAGAGAGTGGGGAGGAGGAAAGGCAGGGGGGAGAGTGAGTGATCAGGGACATGCGAGAGAGAGGGGCGAAGGAATGAAGGAAAGTCAAGAGGAGAAAATTGAGAGAGGGGGAAACAGCAAAAGGGATGAAGGACGGTGGAAGAGAGGGGAAATACAGGTTGGGTGACTGATGCTTAATTTTGATTCAGAGGTAAATTGTCATTTTAAAGCACCCGATGTCTTCATTTTCCACAGCTAAGATTTAAAAGACAGAAATTCAATTTAGTTGCTCTTTTCTCTAATAAAAAAATATGTTTTATCCCAATGGTAAAAACGTGTTTCTTTCTGCCGATAAGTGTCAGCAGCTAATCTGACGACTTCAGTGAGACAATGCCATTAAATAATTTAATCTGGAGAGAAGCCACTGATGTCTGTGAAATAATGTATAGATTTCAGATGAATCAAATTTTAAAATGGAAAAAAAGTGTAAGAAATGGGCTTTGGGGAACAAAGAGGCATCTACCAACAAAGGAAAAGGAAATACATTAGGCCCAATAAATTGAAAACAGCCCTGTGAGTACCTATACCAACACAGTGCTGGGTTAAAGCACACAACAGGCTTCTCTGACCACTGGGAGACATTGTTGAGGACAAAGCTCCTGTGAGATGAAATCTGGGTACCAAATCAGATTCATTATTCTCTCCCCCAGTACAAATCTGTATTCAGTGAGAGCTCCCAGAGGTGTTTATGAAGGGTGATCTCCCCATTGGGGTGGCTCCGAGGATCTCCAGAATAAATGAAGCAGAATCTGGACCAAGTCTTATCAGACGAAAGTTCTAATTCTAGTTTTGCTGCTAACTAAAACTATATTCTGTTTAATGCATTTATTCCCGAAGTGTTGGTTTTTCTTTTCACTAGTAAACTTGGATGATGCTACTTAAAAAACTATAAAAAGCATCATGGAAACAATAAAGTTACTCTCTACACATAACTTCTCTCTCGTTAGTCATTTACTTATCCTTTCACTCATTGGCGTCTCATCAAAAGCCAGGCAATTATTTCTACTAATTCTGAAGAGACCTATTTCTTTCAACATGCCATAAAATGGTCCATAGACCAAAAGGTTTGAGAACCACTCACTCTGGGTCTCTCTCTTCCCTCCCCTCCATTAGTACCACTATTAATCATCTAGGCCAGTAGTTTTCTACTCATGCTGAGCATTAAAATCACCTGGGGAGCCAAAAAACAAAACAAAACACAACAAAATAAAATACTGATGTCTGGGCTCCACTCCACACCAATTAAACCAGACTCTCTGGAGTTTGGCACAGGCTTTCATATTTTTTCAGGCTTCCAACATGATTCTAATGTGTGTGTTGAGGACCCTGTCCCAGACACATCATGGAAGTTCATTAACAGAAAGACATCTGACCAGTCCCTTTAAGCAAGACCTGAATGAAAAGCTGACATGGAGAATCTCCTGAAGAGCAAAAACCATACCTTCAAAATGAAGCAGCTAAGAACAGAGGAGAAGGAGACATTCAAGTTATTAAAAACTAATCTTTATCTTTTGCGTAATGGTTGAAGCAAGACATATCTATTCTAGCTCCTGTTTTCACAGTTCTTGGAGTTGGCACTTAACATTTTGAGTCCAGATAATAATAGCCCAAGGTTGAGTTAGAGTGAAAATTATCCCGAATTCATCCTCATAGTTTTAACCCAGATGGGATCTGGTAAGTAGATATTACAAAGTACAAATTCTCTCAAATGGCACATGGAAGTCAGCAACAGCCTTCTGAAAATAAACCAACCAAATAAGTAGACATTGAAACATGCAGAATTGGCTCTAAATTTATCTAGCTACTTTCCAGCCATATGTCCTTGAGCAAGTCACTTCACTTTTATCTGAGCCTCAATTTCCTAATTTTTAAAAAGTAAGGATAACAATAACTACTTTGAAGCATCACAAACACAAGAATAATGAATATAAAGACCGCACATATCAAGGACAAAATAAATGTTGACAACTAGGAAGATGACCATGATCATGACTTAAGACAGAAAATTGTTGGAAAGACAGTCTGCTGAAGAACTGGTTTGTGTTTTGAAAGAAATTTTATATTTGGCATTGAAATTGCACACCAAAAAATAGAAAATTTCTGAATAATATTTATAAAGCTACTACAAATAAAAAACCTTGGATGAAAGTTTAAAAATCCAGTTGTTTGGTATATAATATTAACATCTGAACACTTAACCATCACCACAGGCTTTGTCTGTACAGGTGTTTTCATATTTAAAAGATGCACAAGATTATAATCAATATATACCCAGATAAGCATTGGTGGCAGTAAAAACTATTCTCATCCCTCTCCTCCATTTCTGCCCCTCAATGAATTGTCTGCAAAGCAAAGAACCCCCTTCCCTAGCTTCTCTGTGACTGAGGGAGGCAGGGTGATCCAATTCTGGACTTCTACTTTACTGTTTCTTTCTGTCTGGATTGTGGATATAATGGCTGGAGACACCTTAAGACAATATGGGAAAAGCTAAGAAAATCACAGAGAATTCAGTCTCAACATCACTAAACCACTGACCTAATGCCTCGAACTGCTTACCTCTGGATGTTTTGTTGTGTGAGAAAAATACAATAATGTTTGCATAATAAGCAGCTGTAATCAAGTTTGTGTAACTTGCAGCTGAATGCAGTCCTTATTGATAAAATACAATAGACTAAATCTAAAAAATTCATAAGAATTTGGAGTCTGAGTGGCCATCACCTAAAGATCTCAAAACTGATGACACTGAACACATAATACTAATCTATACATCCCCCCAAATGAACTTTTCTATACCCAAAGCAGAAACAAATTAAAAATTATTTGAAAACTGCAAAGCAAACTGTACTAAGAAAACACAGGCTTCATGGCTTTTCATAGTGTCGAATCACAGGCCACTTTTATCCTATGTACTTAGGGTATCACCTTTTATCCTGACATTTGAGGCCTTCCCACATTTGAATCTATTTACTTTATTTTTATATAAACAGGGTATCTTAACTGTCGCTTGTACAAGCCATGACTGTTTATGCCTTTGGGTATGTTCTCATCTTTGTCACCAGGAAATGTTACACCTCGTGCCTCTCCATTTATTCAAATCTTCCTTATTATTCTTATGTTCCTCCTCTTCCCTGAAGATATTTCGGATTCTCAAGTCATTAGTGCCCTTCCCCTTTAGTTTTTAAGTCACTTAACTAAACACAAACACACATTCATATGCACATCTCTGCCACCTTTGTCAGATGTCTGGGTTGGTATCCCCCACCTGAAACTCGGCAAAGGCAGGGCACGTCACACACTTGTCCCCTCGCCTTCACTGTGCTGGGTTTACTGTTGGAACTGCACCTTTATGGGAAGAGGATAATTTTGTGGGTTCTTAAGTAAATAATGTGGATTTTTAAGGAATCTTCGGGAGACATTGCTTCTGCTCTTATCTAATAACTCCGTTCAGAATTTCAGAAATTATGGGAGGTCTTTGGAAGATACCTTTGAAAGGTAGAGATATGCCTGGCAGCATTCACCTACACATTGTCCTGAAGAACCCAGGATCCAGAAAAAGTGACATTGTCTGTGTGTGGCACGTTGGCCAGGCAGCCACTCTGTGCCCAAGAGAGGTTCTGTGGCCCCAGAGAGCTTTCCTACTAAAGAAACTTTTGGTTTTCATCTCTCTCTGCACATCTCCTACCAAATCTCCTTTCTGCCAACTTGTTTTTTCTCCTTTGTCTCAATGCAATTTTTTCTTTTCTGTTTATTTCTCCCTTTTCATAGCATTCCCTATTCTGCCCTTCCTTTTGCTTTTCTCTACAAAGTTCCACTCATTGACCATTGCCTTGAATGTGATTGGTTTGTTTGTTTTTTTTTTTTTACTACATGTCTTCTCATCTATTCATCATTCTCTACATTGGATTTTTTCAATCTCCTTTCTACTTGTTAGGTGGCTTATGGATAACACCAGGTATTCTTAGGGTAAAAAAAACTAAGGCTCTGACAGGAAAGGTATTTGTTCAAGGCCACAGAAAGTTAGTACCAATGAGGACAGACACTCAGCCCCCTTAAAGACCATGTCACTGACTAGTCCCGCACACCACCTCAGATGTAACCATACATAGCAACCAGATATCACAAATGTCAGATGGTTGATCTGATAAAACCATTTTACAGATGAATGAAAATAAAAAGAAAAAAGGGAAAGGGAGTTAAGGAACTTAGAAAGAAACACAAGAATGCAGAAATGAAGATCTTCCTTTCTTAGAAGGATATTAGATTTACTAGTGAATCTGAACGCCCTTTCCCACCCTACTCTAACATGCCTCTCCTTTAGCTGCGGATTTATTTCAAGGCCTTACCAATCATATGCTAAAGCCAGTACATCACTAAAACATCTTCTGGGAGGACAGGAAGAGATCCAATCTAGGATTGAAAGCTGCAACTGTCATAGATAAAAAATACCCTTCCGTAGGCTGCTATTGAGTCAGACAGTTGGAAGAATTACTGCAAAGTTGTCTGGGCTTCACGCGAGTTACTAGCTAGTACTTTGCCCAGTGCCAGGTGTCCCCATTCTTAGGGATGCCCCAGAAGAATGCAACTGGGCTTCTCCCATAATCGCTCCCGAATGACTCAACAATGCTATTAGTAGAGACCACCCCAGAAGGAATTGGTTAAATCATTTCTACTGGAAACGACACGAGCTGCTAAGAATCAGATGTCTTTACTCAAAACTGTATATTAACCACATTCCCAGCATTGTTGAAGGAAGCACTAGCCAGGGAAAAAAATACCTTTTGAAGAAGAGAGCTATCCTCTACCCTGCCATGAAAAGGTGGGCATGGGATATATGACATCATTGCCTTCAGTAAGCTGTTATAAAAGGCCATGGTCAAATACACATTCATTTGTACATTTATGTCCTGACCACAAGAAATTCCCAGTTTTGCCATGGCCAGGTAGTGCACTGGTTAGAGTGTCATATCACTATGCCAAGGTTGTGGGTGCAGTCTGCAGTAGAGGCACATGCAAGAAGCAACCAATGAATGCAGAAATAAGTGAAATGGCAAATCAATGTATTCTCTCTCTCTCAAGTCAATCGATAATTTTAAAAAAAGAAACCCCCAGTTTTTAGTCAGAAAATCTCAACTGTCCTACTTAGAATTCCATGTGTCTGCTGACAACCCCAGTACTAACAGTGCCCCTTGTATCCTCAGCCTTATAATGTCAGTATCTCATTCATGCATTCACATAGGTAAACATGCATACACATACCGCAAGCATATAGACAAACTTCTAAGTAAATGTCCTGTGTCAAATTAGCCAGGCCTATCTATTGCCTAGGATAATTTATCCTAGGATAAATTCAATGTTTGTGTCTTTAATTTATGTGGCACAGGTTTATTTTTTGTTAGTAAAAAATAATAATTTTATAATTTAGACAACAGACTAAGTGGATATTCACTTCCTAGGATAGTGCTGAGTCAGATTGCTCATTCAGGACATAATCTTCGTATCCTGTGACCCAATATGTAATTACAAACCTTTCTTTGGGAAATTACATTCTAAAATGTAATTTATAATGTAATTTATAAAATGGCAACTCAGTGGAAATGAGGACTTGTCAGAATACCATTTTCCATAATCAGGGCTATAGCTTTTTAAGCCACCCCTTACCTGTGTCTTCTACCTGTGTCTTACCTGAAGACACAGGTAAGAGGTGGCTTAACCAACCATTAGAAAGAAAGAGATGTTTGGTGCCTTTAAAATCTAAAGAAACATGCAATGGGCTACATTTAATCTTTAAACTGATGGCTCCAACTTCAATATTTGAAACCTTAGTATTCTTAGTATAATGTCCTATGCCCCCAAGATGCTAGATACACAAGGACTGTTATGTACTTGCAGCTGCAAGGTCTCTCTCACATACCTATACACCTTAACTTTCTCCTTCTTTTTACTAACCTACAAATGCTGCAAACTTTCCTCTTCCTGCACAAAAGGATATCAAACAAATTGCAGGTCTTGATATATGTCGGTCCCTTCACTCAGGAAAAACGACACGGCTATTTTATTAGACGGGAGGTCTCAAGAGCTGAACCCCACAGACAGTCTCGTAAATTACCAAGAGCCACACCACCAGAACAACAATGAACTTGAAATGGGTTAAGTGGTTTTGTTTCTGGCTCTCCCCACATCGCTCTGTAGATAGTCTTGTAACCATACAGCTCAGTGAACTTGTAATCATTGATACCTGAATACCTGGGTTCCCAACTCAAGAACACCATTACAAGTCACGTTGATCTACAATCAATATCGATTGCATATTTGAATAAGACCCGCTAAAAAGAGTTCATATTAACTATCCAAGGATTTATATATCTATAAATACATTTCACTCCTTGAAATTTTTCATATTTTCAACTCTGCAATGATGTAATCGTTTCTAGAAATCTGTAACTTCTCCATTTTTAGGTGTAATAATATTTCCTTTTCTTTGAATTAAACTTGAAGCTTTAAGGAATGACCTCTGATATGAGTTCTCCACATTGATCTTGTCAGGATCGATCAAGAAGACAGTTGGCCTCAGATCAGTGATGTTGCAGCCCAGTGTGCCTGCTGGGTACATCTACAACTCCAGCCTAAAGAGCAGGCAGAGGATTTAAAGAAGAAAATCTCACCTAAAAATACCAAGGGATTCTAGTTCCTCTCCTTAGTTCACCCCCGAGTGTGAAAGATGTCTTGGCATTCAGACTTTAACTTTAAGTATAGCACAAGTTACTCTGCTGGCTACAAAATGAGCAGCAATAATAAACTCTCTAAATAATAGTCCAGTCCTCAAATTCATCACTTTTTCCATTGCTGCAACATGTCCTTAGAAAAGACCAGGAGTGTGTGACTCCCCATGCAGAACCACAGGTTAGGCATGGGAATGGTGGTCCCATTCTCATCCTCTACAGTCAAATGGCCTTCCCTTTGTTTGCAACAGGTGTTACCTTACCTAAAGTACTTTTTCTGACCCCATGTATCCACCTCTGCAAGACCAAAAAACAAATCCTTTTGTTTTTTGGAACCTCTGGAACCTTATGGTTCTGGTCACACATATCACATATAGGCTTTTCTGTTATTAAGCTTGAGATTTGCTTCTGTGATTACATATTTCATCACGACAGCTATTCCACTCTTCCAGGAAAAACAAAATTGTAGAATGATTATCAGGTACAGGAATACTTTGCCTGGGTTTCCAGCCAGTTTCCAACAATACTTTCCTAATAACTTTGTCAAGTCCTAACTCCCAGAACCTCAGTTTCCATATCTGTAAAATGGGGATAGTACAATGGTCCTGACTCTAGTGAGCTGGCACGAGATTCTCCACATAAAAAGCTCAGCACCGCACTGGATATATGCCAACTACTCCAAAAAAAGTGAGAGCTTATTATTAGTCACTGTAGAATTGGTTATCATGAGTCATGCTGGGAATAACACAAGAGAACAAAAGACATGTCTTTTTCTCATCAAAAAGCTTACATATACCCAATATTTCATATTTGCTATAGTATCTCACCACCTGTTTACCCCTCAAGGACTAGAAAACTAAAAACTTGAAAATATACTTATGCCTGACTGTGTTCAAAATCTCAAGCACAAAAAATTTAGTGAACTACTTATACATGACTTCACCCAAATCACCTTCATCCTCAGGTTTCACTCTTGCAGAAATCGATATAGAATTCCAGCCTATAGCAAACTGGTGAATCCATTTCATTTGTTCCTAATTGTGGGCTTTGTAAGCCCGAACATTGGGCAAAATTAAACGATTATATCCTATTCAAGCTGGGAGTTGGGAAAACAGACAAAAGAGCAAGGAGGGAGCTTAGGGGTGGTCCAGAGTCTAATGAAGAGCAAACTCTAAATAACAAGTCACAGAATTGAAAGAAAATGGTCTTTCATGGATGCCACAAAGGAATCATTTTGGTTTAAAATCTCTTTTTTTAAATACAATAATTTGGTGAAGATGAAGTCACAGGGCTTGGAGAGGAGTGTGAGGTGGCCTGCAGGAAATGCAGATGGCTGGAGCCACACTAAGCGCGGAAGACCCAGCCCCACGCAACCACTACTCTGAAAGGCTACAATTGCCTCACGCAAAGTCTGATCAGACATGTCAGCGAGCAGAGCAGGAGGGCAGGGGCAGCTGGAGGAGCCGAGATTAATGAGCAAGCTTGAAATGAGAAAGTGCAACAACTGGAAACCCTTGTGGTGACATCAGGAACAGAGCCAGAGAAGACAACCTTGTTATCACATCTGCTCTGTCATTATAATTAAATGCTAATGTGTGCCTCTTGTTGGGTTACCAGGGTGGAATTCCAAGTAGGGGAGCCCCTCACCACTCACCCAGGCTCCCAGCCGCTGCCCTCCTCGTTGAAGCTGAGGAATTGTTCAGGGCGCTAATAGGCTGGGTGTCTGGAGCAAGTGTTAATTTTGGATTACATCTGAGCGGAAATAAGATGAAGGTCTGGGGAATGCTTTGCCTTCATTCAGATGTTTCATTTCCATTTACTAGCACTGCAGAATACCCAGGGAGATGTTTTCATTCCAATTGGGAAGATTTCATAAACCTCCAAACTTTTAGGTATTGATCCAAGCTCTTGAGCTTTGGAAGCATGCACACGTGCTCTGGGGGAAGATCTGGAAGCTCCCGAGGAGAGAGTAGGTGGTGGACCACATCCGAGCAGACCTGCCCACTCTCAGACAGCCATCTCTCTGCTCATGCCCAAGTTGGCTCTGCCCAACCGGGAGGCCCATTAGAGGCCCTCAGAACCATTAGCTCCAATTGGCTCTGTGCTGAGTAAATACTCTTGTGTCCAACTAGAAACTAGGGCAGCTGCCTCGGTTCTATTTTTTTTTTTCTTTTAAAATCAGCAAAGCATAATTCTCAACCCCAAATGGCTCAAATGTACCTCTTAATAAGTATACCATGTTATGTATTCCGCTAGGGGAGGTCAGCCTTAATTTGAATTTTGCTGCACTCTCAGTCTTCTTTCATTTGGTTTTGAATATCTCAGATTTTGTTTGATTTTGGGCAGGGTCATTTGCAGGGAGGATGGCAGTAATCAGATTTCAATCATCAGAAAGTAAGATATCCATACCTGCAGGAAAAAGCCTCTGTTTATCATCTTTGGAATCTATGAGCTAAATAGCCGTTGTTTGTGGAGCTTCCCAAAGGAGGTTTTGAAAAACAAAGCACTTCACTCAAAGAGAGCAGGGGGGTAAGGGAGTGAGCTCTGATCATGCATTATTCAGCTCAGCCTCAGTCAGGGAGTATCTGGTTATCGTGGTGCCCCAGGACCTGGGCATTATGTGGCTATGTTTTCAGGGCAAGAAATAGGTATAATTGACCTAAAAATAATTTAATTAAGAAATAATATTTGCCTCTTCTCTTATATTTTGGATTAATAGTGTAGTTAATTTAGAATAGAGAATCTATGGACAAGTGCCCCTTGTGATAAAAAAAATTATCCTAACACCTTGCTAAGATTTATTTCTACACCCAGAACAAGAGAATGAATACCAAATGGCACAATCCAGGGGTGCCTTGCATGTTTAGTTAGTAACTGACATTTAGAGATGTCGCACTAGAAGAGTCTCAGTACAATCAAAACTACCCAGACAAGAGTGAGGAACATAGTGAGTGCTCAATGTTGATTGTGTTGAATTATGGGTAGTTCTGATTTAGGTTCTTTTTATTCAGTCTATACTTCTCACCCTACATTTGTTTTTCCTCATGCTGCCCTCTTCAGAAATGAATGGGACAAAACTATTCTTATCATAAATGATATAAACTATTTGATCCCCGGCCTAGGCCATTCTCTGTGCTCACCAAATGCATTTCCTCTTTCTAGATAAAGCTAAACTGCATTTCCCAGTTTCCTTGGATCTCACTGGAGCCAGAGAAATGTAAAGAAAACTTATGGTTACTTGCAAACTGAGATGGCTACGAGCAGAGTGGTCTTCTCTCCTGCTTCACTGGTAAGCTTGGAGGTCCCCTGCTGCAAATGGCAGTGACAAAAGGTGGAAGGATTTTGAGTTCCTGATTAATCATATGGAGCAGGGCCAGATCCCTCCCCTCTTCCTGCCAATCATGAGTAAGGAATGAATTTCTAATGTATTAATCCTTTGAGAATTGAGAAGTTTTGTTACAACAACTAGGATTAGTTATGCTAGTATGGAAACTGAAACTTTGAAATAAAGAGCTATGAAAACAAAAATAAAGTGGCTGGCATTAATGTAAAGTTGAAGTTGGAAAGATGGTGATTTGTGATCTACAACTGCCACGCATGCAATAACCTGGGAGGAAGATTTTGTACCTAATGAGACTGCAGCTCTAAGGAAAGTGCTTGAAAGGACAGTAGGCATTGGTACATTTTGCCATTATTGCTGAATTTGGTTAGCAATTAAAATAAAATGAGGAGTTCAAGAGAAATTGGTCAGTTTTTGAAAACAAGTAAAAGAATAGAGTCTGTGACCATGCAGAGATTCCATTTCTTTAACACAAGCCTTCCTCTTTTCTATCTAGCTACTGCCTTCCTTAATCATGAAGCCCTTAGGACATCAGATTCTGGTCACTATCAAAGTTTCCCAAGAACAAAGCCTCAGGTCTTTTGACCCCAGAAACACTTTCAGGTAAAACAAAAGATAGTATGTCGAGTTCAGCTGTGTTTCAGCCTCAGGCCCCCGTGAAAACAGAAATGACCCTACTGACCACACCCTCATGAAACCAGACAGAACACAGCCATGGCAGACATCAGAACCTGACACAATGATCAACCACTCCCTCCCCTGGCCCCAACCAGTCAGTAGAGCCCAGGACCCCAGCTCCTTTAGCCACTATGATTAATGATTCCTTCTCTGTATAACCCATCCCATGGAAGCCTTCAGGGAGCCAAGTCTTTGAGCACTAGCTTACCTGTGACTGCAGGTTTGGTGCCCTGTTCCCAACTAATAAACCTTTGCTTTCTTGGCTGCACACTCCTGTTTGCATTTGATTGGGTTTTGAAGTGTGCGGGCAAACAGACCCCTTTAGTTCGGTAACAAGTCCAGAAATACATGGACTTAAATAAATTCACTGCTTTTGGGGCCCTAAAAAGTAGGAAAAAAAGGCCAAATAAGCATTTCAGCAACAGAGTCTCACTAAGACGCAGCTTTGTGGAAAACATAAGGTTAAAGATAACCCAATAGCATCAAGGTAGCTGCCATTAAACTGTGAGAGGAAAGCATGACATGGAGAAAACAAAGAAATAATGCAGGTCTGAACTCTATCTAGGGAGATACTTTGAGTGCCTCAGTTACTGGCATGTCAGGCTGACTTTAAGCAAAGAGATCAACAGCCTAAATTTTCAAGGGACTTGTGTTGCTAGAGAAACCATAAACCAGGACTCAAATAACCCCTTGATCATCCAAGATTTAAAACAATCCTTGTGACCTCTGCCTTCTAAATGGGCTCTGAAAGAAAGCTCCACATCTCCAAGGACATATATCCCAAGGCTTACACTGATATTTTATGTGTCAACTTGACTGGATCAGGAGATGCCCGGATATCTGGTTAAAAGTTATTTCTGGCTCATACTGGTGTGGCTCAGTTGGTTGGGTGTCATCCCCCAAAAAGAAATGTCACCAGTTCAATTCCCAGTAGTCCCCTGTCAGGGAGCCTGCAAGAGGCAACCAATCAATGTTTCTCTCTCACATCAATGTTTCTCTCTCTGTTTTTCTCCCTCCCTTCCCTCTGTCTAAAAATATATATATAAACCTTTTCTAAAAAGTTATTTTAGAAAAATAACTGAGTCTCTAAGAGTGATTCTGGAGGAGATTAGCATTTGAACAGATTCTGTGAAGGTGAATTGGGTAGGCCTCATCCAATCTGTGGAGGGCCTGACTAGAACAAAAGGGCTAAGGCAGGGGGTGTTTCTCCCCGCTAAACCCCACCACCCTTTTTCCTGCCTCCTTGCTTGAGCTGGGACACATCTCATCTTCTCCCCTCAGACTGGAACTTACTCGTATATCATCGACTGCCTGGTTTTCAGGCCTTCCGACTCCGATTGAATTACACCACCAGCTTTTCTGGGTCTCCAGCTTTCAGACAGCAGATAATGGGACTTCTCAGCTCCATAACCACAGAGCCAGTCCCTCCTAATAAATCTCCTTTATATCTTATTTCTTCTTTCTCTGCAAAACTCTGATACACCTATCTCAGGTGTTACAGGGAGGATAAGAAACAGGAAGAAGCTCTTCCCCCAGGGGTGGTGCCAGGATCCAGGCAGGTAAATGAACAATGGAAACACTCCCAGAAGACAGAACTAGAGTCTCATCAGAAATTTCCCTACAGCCATCATGGAAAACTTCACAACTCTTGACCTGAAGAATTTCAATTTACTGTGGACCCATAAAAATCTGTGTTTTGTGGGATTTTTTTTTCCCTCCCGAAATGGGAGTTTTAATTAACATAACCCTGTCCTTATTCAACTACTGCATATGGTTTTGATGAGAGAGGTGCACAGATATTTTTTTCTCTTCATGCAGAGCCAAAAAAGCCATACCAATGCTCAATGGGCATAACTGGGTGGTCAGCTCTGGTTGCAGTGACTGGATGGCATCTGAGTTACCTGTTTAAGAAGAGGTGTCATGCGAACCAGGCACAAGGTCAGACAATTCCCACAGCTGCACCCTGAAACAGCACTGACTAGTGAAAACTTCCAGAGACAGAGTCAGTACAAGGTGTGCAGGTCCCCTGTAGTCCCCTCAATATAGAACAGGGCACAGAGATCTAGAAGGACCATAACCAGACCCTGGGAAACACCAGACCTTCCCCCAGCACAGTCAGTGGATAGGAAACAATTTTGATAGAAAATGAGAGAAACTTAACCCCATCCCTTCCCTGTTGGCTTGGCAGTTATGGTTAGGAAAACACTAGTGCCTTGTTTGGGGTGATTGTGGTTATAGGTTCCAGGCCTTGGAATTTACCAAATCTGACTGCATTAGGTATACAGAGATTTGTAAGAAGTCAACTCCTCTGCAGGGAGGCCAGTGTTATGGGTTTAATTGTGTCCCCCCCAAAAGATATGTTCAAATCCTTACCCCTGGTACCTGTAAATGTGAACTCTAAAAAAAAATAGGGTCTTTGTAAATGTAATCAAGTTAAAATAAGGTTATATCGGATTCAGATGGGCTCCAATCCAATGACTGGCGCCCTTATAAGAAGAGGGACATTTAGACACAGAGACAAAGATACACAGGGTAAGTCCACGTACAGATGGAGGCTGAGGTTGGAGTGATGCATCTACAAGCTAAGTAGTGCTAAGAACTGTCAACAACCACCAGAAGCTGGAAAAGGCAAGGAAGAATTATTTCCTAGAAACTTAAGAGGGAGCATGGTCCAGCCAACAACTTTATTTTGGACTTCTAGCCTTCAGAACTGTCAGAAAATAAATTTCTCTTATTTTAAGCCACCCAGTTTGCGGTCGTTTGTTACAGTAGATCTAAGACACTAATATAGTCAGCTGGCAGGGGATTCGTCTTGGACAGATTACCCCTACCTCTTAAGGCCAAGTATGTTTTAGTGCAGGGAAAAGTGAGACACGGGGGGCAGACGAGTTACCAGAGGCCAGTCTCTGTCACGGACAATGCTCTATATCTCTTTACTGCTACGCACACAGCTAGCCTACATTTCCCAATCTCCCCTGCAGTTATGTGGTTATGTGATTGACTTCTAGTCAAAGAAAAATGGGAGTATTGTTGCAAATTCCAGGCTTCGCAGCCCACAGGTGCCATGATTATTTATGCTCTCTCTTGTCCTGTGCCTCGCAGCACATGTCAACACCCTCCATGGCCGAAAGAGCAGCACGGTGAGCATAGCAGAACCTCTGTCAACCGGGACCCTCGAGTGATTGTAAGCAGCAGAGCCTCACTGGGCATCCCACTGCTCACACTGAACTGACACAGAAATGAGAAATAAACTTTACTGAGTTAAGCTCAATGGTACATGAAGGATGGTTCCTACCAGGTCAGAAAAAACAGTAGTTAGTTAGCATACTTTCCCAACCCCATATGCAGTGGCATAATATTGTTAACTTAAATCTTCACATCAGCCATGATGGGAGTATTTGCTCCATAAAAATAGCAAATGCTACAAATTAAGGCTTTTTTCCTGCTTTTTGTTTGGATAGTCAGTTGTTAAATATTTACTGCCATACCAATCAATGGTTAACTCTCTGAGAACTTAAAGTATTTGTTATAGCAACTAGCATTAATCATACTTACTAATAAAAATTCATTAATTTTACTTCGGGCAGGTGACTTTGATACCTAAAAATACAAAACATACTGGAATTTTAGAATCTTGGAACTAAAATAACTTAGAAATTACCTGGACCATTTACTTATTTCACCGATGAAAAAAGTGAGAACAGGAAGTACTTCCCAGTAGAATCTAGGTTTCCATGTGTAACAGGTAGTTGTAGATAGGTCTTCAGCAAAGGAACAATATAATTTGGTTTAAATGTTAAACTCACATTCAGAACACTGGTGGGGAACATAGTGAATAGGACTGAAGTATAAGTGGGAGACTGGTGAGGAGGCTACTGTAGAAGCTGAGAGGGGAGGTGATGGTGGCCGGCCCTTGGGTGAAAGAGTAGAGAAGGAGAGAAGCAAACAAACCTACAACATAATTTAAAGTCAGAATCAACATTGATAGTCTTGGTTCTCTGCACTTGCTTCTGGAGAGTAAGTTTTGGGAGTTTAGGAATTGTGTGGTGGGGCTTGACAAGCATTCTTATGCCCAGCATGAGTGCTATTACAATAAGAGATCAAAATTAAACCTACCAAGTAGCTAATATTTTTATTGCCTGCTATATTCCAGGCATTTTACATAATTAGTTCTAACTCTTACAGAGATGCAAACATAAGTATTAATATTTCCATATTAGAGACTTGGTGAACCTCATTTGTTCAAGGTCACACAGCTAATAAGTGGTGGAGCTAAGATTCAACCCAGGTCCACTTAACTCCTAAATTTCTTTATACTTGGCACTTCCCTCTTTAGAGTGAGTTCTCTTTTGACTCAAGAGTAGAAGGGCACAAACCAATGGGCAAGAAAAGTTCACCAAAACACTATGTCAAACAGTGGCAAAATAATGAGAGTAACATTATTAAAGCTTACAAATTCACCTTTACAAAGATGTCATTAATGTTCCTAATTTCTTTTATGATAAAAGGGATAATACACATAAAGCATTCTATAAATTTGGGCTGTTATCACAATTTTATCATTAAGAAAAGAGAGAATACTAACTAGAAAAATTGAGTGTTCAAGATGTTTAGCAATTAACAAAATACCTTTCTTTCTTCTTTTCTTACTCCATTCAAAACATACACATCATCCAAAAAAATGTAACTGCCTAGGCAGTCTGCTGGGGCAGCTCCAGATTCATTAGCAGATGCACATGTATACAGTAGCCTCTCACCCTGAAGTAATGAGCCATGTACCATCTCAATGTGCATGTAAACACATCTGTGACTATCCAACCTGGACCTGTCCAGTCCAGTTCTAACCCCATTTCTTAGCTATGATGCTGTTGTTTTCCTAGTTGAGCAAGGATGTAGCAGACAGACCAGCTTGGCACTGAATTTAAAATCCAAGATTCCTCAGACTTTGCAGAGTTTTCTTCCCTCTCCAAAGTTCTGAAAGCTACAGACTGCCCACTTTCTGTGTGTTCACACATAGGTGTTTGAAATGTATACATGGTTTGGCACAGTAAAATCAGGCTGAGGTTCAGAAAACTGATGCCATATAATTTTTCTGAGTGCTCACAACAGGAGAGGCATGCTTCTAAATGTATCATTTTGAGTATTTTATTTAATTATCACAATAGTTCAACCCAGTGACACCATTACTAACTTTATCTTACAAAAGAAGAAACTGAGGATTAGACAGGTGGGTCACTTTTCCTAGGTTTCACACCTAATGTCAGATGGAAACAGGATTAGGGTCCTGTTGTTTAGCATCCAGAGCCTGAGCTTTCAGGCCTTGCTCTCCTTCATAGCTCCAGGGCCTCAAGGGATGCTAGGGGAAACCAAAACATCCCTCAGCTTAAATCTTGCTCGGGCTCTCTGTGTTGTTCTCTGCCACATGCCCTCCTCTGCAGCCTGTTCATTAAGGCTCTAACAAGATGGTCTGTGGATACATGACCTAACCCATAGTCCTCCTCTTCATATTGGCCTAAAGAAGCTCCATGTGTTCCATCTCATGCTTCCTCCCTCCTCCTCTCAAGACTACACCCATCTCTTTCCAGTGTCTAGAAGATTTCAGACCTCTTGATGGCTAGAATTAGGTCTATGAAGTTCTTTTAGTACCATTTCTACATTGCTATATAGAAGTAGGCTTTATCAGCTCTCCCTTTGCTAAATTTCTCTATATTTTTGGCTGATGCTTTTTCTCAGAAGGACAGCAGTACTATGCACTGCCCCTCATTTAATCATAAATACATAATACTAGCATCAATCAACCAGTGTTTACTATAATCCATAGCAAACACTACTTTATAGAAATAGGCAGGATCTACAAAGAGAATAAAATACATGGAAAAACACAAAGCACATATAAACAAAAAGTACACAGCATTGGAAAGCATTGCATAATCAGGTTTATTTTTAATAGTGACTTGAGATATTTGCATTCTACGCAAATTTTTGGAGAAATATATAATAAGCCAGCATTGTATTACCAATAAATTCAACAGGGTGAGGCTAAAGTTGGGGAAAGGAAGCCAGAAAGAATATTTAGCCAAGCCAATCATGATTGCTTTCCAGATCTTCTTCAAGTCCCACCATTTATCCAGGATGTCCTTCCAAATGTATAGCAGTCCTCACTCTTCACTTTGTTGGAGGAGATAATTGGATATAGTTTTGAGCTACCCTAAAATTTATTATTTATTTCAATCTCCAGTGCCTTTGAAGAACACACAGGTAAAGGAGGATTTATATATAGTTACTCAGAAAATACCTTTGATGATTCTTTCCAAATGAGAGACATTTTCTGAAATATCTTTCAAACCCAAACATGTTCCACTTTCCCAAATTATCCAGGAATGATTCTTTTGTTGACTCTTCCTTGATCATGCACATTAAAAGCAAAAAAGATGAAACATGCTCTCAAGCATTGCATAGTGGATAATTATATTTTTAAAGCACTTTGGTTACATTATTTTAGCATCTGGATAATTAAACTGAAGGGCAAATCTCAATTAGCAGGTTTTCCTTTTGTCTCTTGGATGAAATATCTTCATGGATAGGCAAGTGTTTCCCCTCTTTGGGTAGCTATATTTATGCCCACTCAACCAAGAGAAGTGTGGTGTGGGCTTTAATGAAGAAGTCAATTCGTGAGGCAGTGAAGTCGAGGGGAAACGTTTGAGATTGCCCATCAACCCCTGTGGAGCCCTGAAAAGCAATGTCTCTTTCTGAGGAGAGACTGACAGCAAATAGCAAAGGTGTGAAATGAGAGACGAGATTTTCTTTGGAACTTGTCCAGATTTAGATACTCTTCTAACTTGCCTCTCTCTACCTGCTACTACTAGTTTTTCCCCACCTGTAGACACTGACCTGGCCAGCCATCAGTGAGTGCTACTCCCCAAGAGCATCCCTGATGATTAAATGCCTGTGGTGAACAGCACCTCCAGAGTTTCTGCCACATTTGACTGAAATTTCCTTGGGTTGTATGGCAAAACATTAAGGTTAAATTTTGATACTAACCAAATGATCCCCAATGATTATGGGAAACATAATATTACATTTTGATCAGCTTCTATCCTTTTGGTTTGATACCTGTACTTTTTATTTGGAAATTATTGCATTCAAGATACAACTCTTCACTGATTGTTTTGAAGCAGCTTGAAGACATGGCTTACAAAAAATGTTACAGCATAGAGTTCAAAGAGTTATTGTCCCCAAACTTATCAATAACTAAACCAGTCATGATGCAGGGCAGGTGACTTTATTGCAAAGGTTCTTGCACACATCTGTAATATATTTTTTCATGTTTTGGTAAAGAGGAAGTGATGTTCAACATTCTTGTAGTTTGAGATAAATAATGCTGTGTGGAATCTGAAATAGAAAAAAAATGAATCAGAAAATTATTCCATTTCAGCTTATTTTCAGGATTGAGCCTTATAGCCCTCACTCTGTGAATGAGCACTGGGAGGTGGCTTATTACAATTTTTTTTTCAAAGATTTCTGCATAGAATGCTAAGCTCTCAAAATATTCTGCTAAAAAAAAGTCCTGTGGGAAAATAACTTTGAGACATGTGGAGATTCACACAGAACATTGTATATTAAAAATGAAAATTGAGAATTCCAATCTGTTTAACTGTGTTTAAACCACCCTTTCAAACTTATTTGAACCTAAAAAAAATATGTATGTATATATATATATATATATTTAAATTTTATTTTAATTGTTGTTAAAGTACAATTTTCTGTCTTCTACTCCCATCCTGTATGTATATATTTTTAATTAATGATTAATCCCTTTGATTAATATAATATTGAATTCTGTTAAGCATGATATCCAGTATCAGAATGTGTTTCCTGACAAAACCACATATTTTTTAAAAAAATAACACAATCTATATTCAATTACTAATGCTACCATACCCATCAAGTCTTCAAATTCCCTCCAACAGGACAAAAGAAAAGAGTTGGGGAGATATGCGAGGTTGCGGGTGGGGCGAGGTGCACAGTCACGACGCTGGATTCTGAACAGAAAGAACTGGAGCCAGGAGCTGAGAGAGATATGGGAGAAAGTGGGCAGCAGTCAGAAATCGACTCCCATCTTTTCATACTCCCACACGGAAGAGCATCTGGGAAAAGAGAAACACAGGCACATTTTCCCTTACACCTACAGTCTACCTCTATCCACCTGACCTACCTTCTGACACTGCTCTCCTAATGCTTCCTCCTTGTTTATTCAAAAAGAACTTGTTGAAGATCTACCATATTCCAGACATCATGCTTGGCACTTGGATACAAAAGCAAAGTAAGACAAGATCTCTTCACTTCGGTCCAGAGAGAAATACAATTAAAATCTATAACTCAACTCTAGCCCATGATTCCTAGAGTTCCCTCACCTTCTAGGAAATAAAATGTTATTAGAGTAACATTAATTTAAAAAAAATTCCCCCTCTGCTTATGACTTTGCCCCTTTCCCCCTCTATTTATGACTTTGGCCCTGCCAACTATTTTAAAATCATTAACTGTCTTCATTGTTAGAGTATTTATTTCTAACAACAAAAAAAAAAAAGACTGAAAAAATGAGGAAAGATGGCGATGGAGTAGGAGGGAGTGGATTTCACTTCCCCCTGCACACAGGAGGAAAACCTGGCTAATCCACAGAGGAACAGAGCAGACAGCCAACAGTAACCCAGCATATTTGAAAATAGGAGTCCAAAAATTATAGCGGACATGGAAAAACCAGAAACCAGATGGTAAGAAGGATATTTCAGGACAGCAAGGTCCTGGGGACCAGCACAGGGACTAGGGTGTGGTTGTAGCCCCAGGCCCAGCACCCAGAGATGGTGCTGGGTCTATCACAAACTTCTTGAAAGCAGAGGACTTGCCACCATCTTTGGGAGAGAGCCGGGTCAACTGCTCCCTCCCTCCCCAACAGACCAATGTCTGAGCAACACCAGGAGAGTTCTGGTCACAGAGAGGGGAATAAGGATGAAGAAGCAAGATGCACAGGCCGGTGATTACCTGCTGAGTCTGTGGTCGCCAGCTCGGGACAGCTGAGAGACAGGCAGTGACGGGCACTGACCACCATAGTCACTGGTCTGGCTGGAGAATTGGGCTACACGGGATACAAGGCTTGAGTAGGAGGAATTATCAAACAGAAGGACTGGGGAATCTTCTGTGACAGCCCCGCAGCTGACTCCCAATGCATCCAGGCAGAGACCCCGAGGTTACATGGAAGGCATTTCATCTCCTGTAGCACTGGGAAGGGTTTGGGCCCAAACCCATGGGACGGAGGCAGCCTAGCCGAGTGGGCACCCCTACACCCCAGCATCTAGTGATGACCACCAGGGAAAAGTGCTCTGAAGAAAACCAGGATTCCCCCATCTAAGATATTGGGGAAAGGAGCCAGACTAGCTCTTGGGACAGTGCTTGCAAGATAGGCTGAGTAAACATTGGGAAGGGAGAAATGCCATGCCAATCACTCCCCAGCCTCCTGCAGCCAGCAAGACCAGAAAAACCAGTTTGGCCAGTTTGAAACCAACAAGAGGTGGAAGTGGTGAACACCAGGATACCCGAAGGAGACTGCACCACTGAATCTCACAGGCATTCTACCACAGCAGTTCACACCATAAACACTGGGAGCCAGAAGAAATCCATTTAAGAAACAGAAGCTAACAAGAAGAGTCTCACAAACAATGAGAAGACAAAGAAACAATCCCCAAATGAAAGGAAAGGAGAAAGCCTCAGAAAGAATGCTAAATGAAATGGAGGCAAGTCAGCTATCAGATATTGAATTCAAAGAACTGGTTCTCAGGAAGTTCCATGAGCTCACAATAAGCTACCATGAACTCACTGCAAACTATATCAACATGAAAAAGGAAATAGAAACCATCAACAAGGGCCAAGAGGAAATAAAGAATACAATTGCTGAACTGAAGAACACAGTGGAAGGAATCAAAAGCAGGATCAATGAAGCAGAAGATCGGATCAGCGAGTTGGAGGACAAAGTAGAAAAAAACACCCAGAAGGAGCAAGAAAAGGAAAAGAGGCTCAGAAAGAATGAAGAGGGATTAAGAGAAATGCAAGACAATATGAAACGGAATAATATCCATATAATAGGGATACCAGAAGGAAAAGAATAAGAGCAAG